>WTXD01000077.1:0-103711 GCA_022496205.1 Gloeopeniophorella convolvens | reverse complement strand
GAAAGCCGACATCCATGATTGATACTGGCAACGGACCTGGTCAAACCCGGCGCCGGCGGTGCCGGTGTCGCAGGCCTGGACGGAACCTCCGGCGACGGCCGGGCGGCCTAATCTCCTACTCTGGTCAATCGGCAAGCTCCAAACAATTCCCAAACAATGCCGACTGCCACCGCCAACTTCGACAACGATGAACCACTGACGAACTTGTGCGAAGTTGGACTACTAGTGGCGGTCACTGCCACCAGAGGAGGTATATCCCTGTGTGTGTGAGTCAACACTCTAAATTCGAGTTGACAGTTGACCCAGATCCATCCTAGATTCATTGTTTCGATACAACGGGGCAGACTCGACGCAGGCTTGCCAGCACAGAACCCTCATGTCAGGTCCGACTTGCAAGGTCTTGTCATACAAATACTTATCCGTGGATCATTGGGCCGGGGTCTCCCTTCGTCTGTGAAGCCGGGCATCGACAGGATTAGGCATCGATCTGACGGAGAGCCATCGTCGGTCACCAGCGGGTTCACCCCGTCCACCTTCCCACAGTGCGACGCTGTAGACCCTCGGGAATAGTCTCCCTGGATTCTGCGTGGCCTAAATACCGGCCGGTGAGTTCGCGTTTGCATATCAACTTCCCCGTTCCGGATACGTACTTACCAGCAGCACCTCCAGAAACCTGGTCGTCTTGTACTCCACCTTTCACGACATGGAATCGGATCGCCTCCCTCTCGAAATTCTCCAACAAGTCTTCCTAATCTCCAGTGTGGATGACCCATCTGTGCCCTGCCATCATGAGACTATGAAAACCTGAAGGACATGCATCCTTGAATAGAGAAGAACGTCGTCACGCCATCTCTTCAGGAAGAACGTTCCCTCCCGCAGTCTATCCGAGGCCAGAATATTGTTGCATGGGGTGGCTCAGCGTGACCCACGTCTGCCGCAGTTGGAGGAACGCCGCCCTCGCCTACCCCCGTTTATGGACGGCGCCCGCTTTCCCGGCGGGGGTGAAATGGGCCGAAGCAATGCTGCTACGAAGCCGGAATGCACCTTTGCATCTAGACTTTTATCGAGCACCAGACTCGTTTCCATTTGACGACTGCCTTTCCGAATACATCTCTCGTGCGGTAACATTGCGGATTGCAGGCAGGCGTGCCGGTACGTTAATAGCTCTATGATAGCACCATGCTAGCAGCTGACCACGGCACCCATGATAAGGCCCCGAGAACAAGTGGATCTCACTTCCAGCTCCCGCCCTCGAGTCTCTGGAGCTTCTCCATCTCCACTACAACGCTCTGAACTCTGTCTCCCTCCTAGATACCACAACTTTACCTTTCGAGCTGTTTGGTGGTATCGCGCCGAACCTGCGGGAGATAACCGTCGCGAACACAGTCAACTTCTTTTGGGGGTCGTCACTCCTCCAGAACGTCTCGCATCTCGTTGTTGGAGATCGCTTTGATGTTTTCGTCAAGTATCCAAACCATCAACGCCCCACCTACGATCAACTCCTGTCAGCGCTAGCGACAATGTCAAGGCTCGAGACCCTTCAGCTTGCCTCTTGTCTTCCAAAAGGACCTGCGCCCACCGATAGAGCAGCAATTGAACTTCCCCACCTCAAGTCTCTCCTGCTCAAAGATAACGTTGACAGATGCGCGAATGTTCTTCAGCACTTGCGGACGCCGAACGCCCGCCTCTCTATCATCGTGCCATTGACGAAGGAGGACTTTGCGCCATGGGAAGATGATCAGGCGATGGTGATCCCAGCTTTGCAGAGGCATTTTCTGGCTGCCAACGCTTCGATACGGTCGACGAATGTCCTTATTATCTCCTTTTCTGTTGGATCCCATCATCGACATCCATACGACAAGGTCGTGGTGATGGTGGACCCCGACCCCGACGACTGGAACGTCGAAAGAAAACTTGAAATCCTCGACGATCCGCGGAACGAAACCCACGTACCCTTCTACCTTTCCAATCCTACCTGGTCCCAGGACTACCCACCAAATTCTGTAGAGCTCTGCGCGAACCTACCCCTACCTGCCATACGAATCCTCGCCCTCGACCTTCCGTTCGAAACTTGGATCTCGATCTCTGGATCGCGGTCTCGCAAAATCTCCCAGCCGTGGAGAACCTGATGCTCTCAGGGATGCTTACAGTGTCGTTTTTGGGGACATGCACCCCTCAAACCCTGGTGGATGGGAGCGTCTCCAGTTCTTGTGTCTAGGTTCAATGGAGTATCATTTCCGTCGTACACTCGGGGGCAAAGAGATATTCGTGCAGGCACTCTTGGGGTGGTTGAGAGCATACCAGATTGCCTCGCTGTGCCCTCCGGTGATCCGACTGAGCAGTGTTGCCGGCTACTCGGACATGAGTTGGGTCGACCAGGCGAGGGCGTATACTCAGGTCGAGATCCATGCCCCGAGTCCAGGTCGCCGGAGCTATTTCCCTTCCAATGATGATTTCGGGAGACGCGTATGCCCTTCGCTCATCTTTCATTTGGCTTTCCTGATGGTATTCCAGACCTTCGAGGAGGACACACACTACGACCCCATGGCGAGCGACGACGATTACGACAGCGATGACGATTACGACAGCGAGAACGATGACGATGGCGACGACAATAACTAACCACAAAATGTATCTCGACGATATGTTCTCGCGCGTTGAGGGCCCCGACTCATGCGTAGAGTACATTTATATTTACCGCACATGCTGAACGAATGGTGTTGACTTCACGGCATAGAACGGTCACGTCCTCTCCTGTGAGCTGGTGAGCGCATCGTCAACTAGCTCGTGGTTTAACAGCGGATGTTCCCGTTTTGTGGGCTCTGGAGGTGTAATGTAGAAGTCCATGTCGCTTTAGCGTCCACCCTCATCCGAATACACCAATAACGTCCGGATGCATATATACAAAACTGTCCGCCGTACTCAACAGTGCCCACTTGGCCAGAAAGAATCCTTGAACTCTTCAAAAGAGATCGAGTTAAGTACAGGTGAACCTATATCCACTAACTCGTCCTCTTCGAGCCTCTCGACCTCCTCCGCGCGGACGAGCGACCCCCGGGAAGCTGCACTTCTTCTACTCGAGTGAACCTCCTGGCCTTCCTAAGCCAGTCCGCACTCGCACGGAGACCTTTCCCCATCCTCACGTAGAGAATTGGAGGTGGCAAGGAAGCGCGCCTGTAAGCCTCTAGCCAGTCGAGAGTCGCTCCATCGAATTCCTCCAGCTCACCGGCTTCCTCGAAGAAGAACTTGACAAAGCCGCCCACCCATATTGATTGGAGGTGCTTCCATGCACCAAGTTCCTGAGGCTTGCACGCTTTGAAGAACGAGATAGCGAGATATTCCGACACCTTGAGCGTTTCAACATTCGGAAGACCCTCCGCCACCGTGCGCCATGCGGCAATGTCCTACGATGTCGAAGCGCTAAGTTCGAGGGACAGAATCCGTACATTGCAACAGGCTGAAGACGTTCAAAATTTCGCAGACAAGAGTTTCGGTACCAGATCGGTTTCGTTTGCGTCTTCATCCGTCACGAAATCCAGATGTACTGGTAGTTTGAACTCCCGCTGGCGCACCTTCAAGGAGTTCAGCTTCGTTGCAATGGGGTCGTGTTCCTGTAGGTCCGCTCCTGCCAAGAGTAGAGTAGACCAATCACCGTCCCGTCCTGATTCCCTCTGTAGGACCGAGATGATATCGATCGAGTTTTCGGGGGCACGCGAACTTGATAGGTGCCGCTCCAAGAATTCATCGAAGCGCGGAAAGGAGTCGATCACTTCATCACAACCCACTGGCAGGATTAGGGAGAGGAAGGCATTCGGTGCATGGAGGTGACGAAGGATACCAAGGCATGCGGAGTAGTCGTCATTGAGGACTAGATTTATGAGGGAGGGGAGCTCGATGGCGCGTGTCGGGGTGGAAGTTGGCGGTTCCTCAGATTCTGAACTAGAATCATCGAACTCTTCGGATCCATCCCAGGGCGCCCCGGGAATGCAGTAATTGAGTTCGAGGAGCTCGAGATTTGACATCCTTGATAGCGCTGACAGCAATTGCTCGTGCGACGAAGAATCCTTGTACCATAAGTTGTTACCGTCGCGAGACTTGGAATTCGAGGATGGGCCGATTGTGAGGTGTGATATGCCATCGACAATAGGTGAGTCCCAGAAGAAGTTGGTGAATCCGTTGACTCGGATGGTTTTCAAGTTGGGTGCGTGGTTCGCGAAGGGATGTGCTGGGAGTTGGTGGTAAGGTTTTTCTTCTGCCGGGTGGCCGACCACAAGTGCTCGAGATTCGGAGCAGGAAGAGACATCCATTCATTGCTAGAATCTTGTTGTATTCAAATGATGGATATCGGCGCGCGTAAGTAAAGGCAGAGGAATGGCGCTACTGGGCACATACCGGCCCAGCGGACTGTGAGAACCAACACTCTCGTGCGGGAGATGTGATCCGACAAACAATGCGTGACTGGGAAGGACCATGGTGCTTGTGTAAAGTTCAAGTCGAGAAGGGCGTTCCTGCTCCAACGAAGCATCTCTTCTGCCCACGTTGACCCAAGCTCGAACGTAGGCGTAGCCCAAAGTTAGGGTAGGCAAGGGCAACCTCTCTCCACCAGCGGCAGACATGTGTGAGTGTGATCCACCGTAAATCGGGTGCCTGATCAAGATACTCCCCCACTCGTCGGGATCCTTGAGGGACCCATCGACATTCAGAGGGAATGGGTCGACCTCAGTCATGGACATCAGGAAGATATGCCTGAGGACCTCCGGTGGAGAGCGAGAGGGCGGATTTCGAAGCATGTCTTGGGAGACAGTAGCAAGTCGAGTTGTCGTGGAGCCCTTGGTGGACGGTTTTATTTGCCTCGACGGGAACCCGGTTGTTGGGCATCATGGCGCGCAAGCTCAAGCTAGCGTAATGCAACTTTATGGGCCAGGGCCGGCCTGCGCCACTGCGCGTCACGCGCGTCGAGACGCGTCGCGGTGTCTGAGGGCCACTGTCACCTTTCTGTTTCCGGCATGCTTATCCACTATATATAGACTTCGAGACGACGCTCTGCTGCTCCGAGCCTGGTGGCACGTTCATTGAGCAGCGACACCGAAACCTGGCACGTGCTACTACATTTCGCGCGGTGAGTCACGATGTCTCTCCAACGATCCAGCCACTGAGATGCTTCGTTGGATTACGGAAGACCCAACACTAGGTTGTAAGTAGTCAGAGCCATTAGGCCCGGGGAGCCCCCGGCGACGGCCGCGGGCGCCCACCAGGTTCGGTCGGTCAACCTGTTCCAAACAATGCCCACAGCTGCTACTAACGCTGCCCCACCCCGACAGCAATATCCGTGAGTCATTAGGTTTCCCTTTGTCCGTGACGCCGGGAACTGATTCGACGAAGAACCATCACCTCCACCAGCCTTGACACCTGGTGGCAACCGGATCCATGCTTCCTTTACTTTCCTACAGCGTGACCTCGTGGACCCCCGGGAGCAGGTCTTCCTGAATTCCGAGTGGCCTAGACACCGACTGGTGAGTCTGAGCACTTAGTATGCACATCAAATTCCCCGTTCCGGATGCTTACTAGCAGTACAACCAGATCTATATACTGAGGAGGGTCACTGTCTCCTGATGATCATGCACTCCACTCCTCATATCACGATGGTTCGCCTCCCACTCGAAATTCTTCAACAAGTCTTCTTGATTTCCAGTGTGGACGACCCACCTATGCCCTGCCATCATCTGGGTGTGTTTGAACCTGAAGAGCTTGCATCCTTGACCAAGGACGAACGTCATCACGCCATCTCTTCGGGAAGAAAATTCCCTCCTATAATTCTTAGGAAGCGGGAATATTGCTGCCTAGGCTGGCTCAGCGTGACGCACGTCTGCTGCAACTGGAGGAACGCCGCCCTCGCCTACCCTCGCTTGTGGACCACGCCTGCTTTCCAGGCAGGGATAAAATGGGCCGAAGCGATGCTGTTGCGAAGCCGGAATGCACCTTTACATCTAGATTTATATCGAGCACCAGACTCATTTCCATTGAGGACTACCTTTCCAAATGCGTCTCTCGTGCGGTGACATTGCGGATCATAAGGGGTACGTTCCAATAACTCTATGATAGCATTATGCTCACCACTACGCCCCCGACTAGGCACCGAGAACAAATGGACCTCGCTTCCGGCTCATGCTCTCAAGTCTCTGGAGGTTTCTCATCCCCAATACAGCGCTATGAAACCCGTCTCCCTCGATACCGCAACTGTACCCTCCGAACTGTTTGATGGTATCGCGCCGAACCTGCGGGAGATAACTGTCACGAACGCAGTCACCTTCTTTTGGGGGTCGTCTCTCCTCCAGAACATTTCGCATCTCGTTGTCGGAGATCGCTTTAATGCTTTCGTCCATTCTTCAAACGCCAATACCCCACCTACGACCAACTCCTGTCAGCGCTAGCGACCATGTCAAGGCTCGAGACCCTCCACCTCGCCTCTTGCCTTCCGAAAGAACCTGCGCCCACCGACAGACCAGCAATCGAACTTCCCCACCTCAAGTCTCTCCTGCTTAGCGATAACGTTGACAGATGTGCCGATGTTCTTCAGTACTTGCGGGTGCCGAACGCCTGTCTCTCCATCATCGTGCCCTTGACGAAGGAGGACTCTTCGCCATGGGACGATGACCAGTCGATACTGATCCCGGCTTTGCAGAGGCATTTACTGGCTGCCAACGCCTCGATACGGTCGACGAATGTCCTTATGATATCCTTTTCTATTGGGACCCCTCATCAATTACCGTACAACAGGGTCGTGATGACAATGGACCCCAGCCCGGAAGACTGGAATGTGGGAAGGAAGCTTGAAATTCTTGACGACCCGCGAAACGAAACCCACTTACCCCTCTATCTTTCCCATCCCATCCGTCTCCAGGACTATCCACCTCATTCTGTAGAGCTCTGTGTGAACCTACCTCTACCCGCCATACGAACTCTCGCCCTCGACCTTCTGCTCGAAACTTGGGATCTCGATCTCTGGACCTCGGTCTCGCAAAATCTCCCAGCCGTGGAGGACCTGATGCTCACAGGAAGGCTTATATTATCGTTTTTGAGGACATGCACCGCTCAAGCTTTTGGCGGATGGGAGCGTCTCCAGTCCTTGTGTCTAGGATCAATGGAGTATTATCTCCGTGGTACACCTGGGGGCGAAGAGGTATTCGTGCAGGCACTCTTGGGGTGGTTGAGAGCATACCAGATTGCCTCGCTGCGCCCTCCGGTGATCCGACTGAGCAGTGTTGTCGGTTACTCGGACATGAGTTGGGTAGAACAGGCGAGGGCATATACTCAGGTCGAGATCTACGCCCCAAATCCAGATCGCCGGCTCTATTTCCCTTCCTGCGATAGTTTGGAGAGACGCGTACGCCCTTATCTCGTCCTTTCGACTTTCCTGACGCTGTTCTAGATCTTCAGAGAGGAGATGCCCTATAACGCTACCGCGGACGACGATGATTCCAATGGCAACGGTAATGATTGACTACAAAATAGACCCCAACCATGTATTCTTGTGCATCGAGGGCCATGCAATGTCGATCCAGAGCTGTACATTTATCTTTAACGCACTTGCTGAATGAATGGTGTTAACTTCACCTAAGACGCGCCGAGACGGCTTCACGACGTGGAACAATCACGCCCTCTTCTGTGAGCTGGTGAACGCATCGTCAACTAGCCCATATGTTTACAGTGGAAGTTCCAGTTTTGTGGGCTCTGAATGTCTGATGTAGGCGTCCACGTCGCTTTAGTGTCTACCTTATTTCGAATGCAAGTAATGCTCTCACGAAACTCCACCGACCACGCCGTGACGTATTTATAAACTGCCCGTCATACTCAATAATACCTACTTGGCCAGATACCGTCGTCAAACTCATCCAGAGAGACCGAGTCAAGAACAGGTGAATCTAGGTCTGACAGATCTTCTTTTCCGAGCCTCTCGATCTCCTCCGCTGACCAGCGATCTTCGGGCAGCCGCACTTCTTCTACTTGAGTGTACCTCCTGACCTTCGTAAACCAATCCGCACCCGCACCGAATTTCCCCATCCTTACGTAGAGAACTGGAGGCGGCAAGGAGGAGCGCCCGTATGCCTTCAACCAATCCAGAGTCGCTCCTTCGAAGTCTTGCAGGTCGCCGCCTTGCTCAAAGACGAAATCATTAAAGCCATCGACCCACACTGATCGGAGGCGCCCCCATCCACGAAGTTTTTGAGGCGTGCACAACTCGAAGAACGAGACAGCGAGACATTCCGACACCTTGAGCGTTTCGACATTCGGAAGACCCTCTGCCACCGTGCGCCATGCGGCAATGTCCCACGCCGTCGAAGCACTAAGTCGGAGGGACAGAATCCGCACATTGCAACAGGCTGAAGACGTCCAAAACTTCGCAGACAAGAGTTTCGGTACCAAAGTGGATTCGTTTTCTTCTTCGTCCGCTACGAAGTCCAGATGTACTGGCAGTTTGAACTCCCGCTGGCACGTCTCCAGGGAGCTCAACTTCGTTGCAATGGGGTCGTGTTTCTGTAGATCCGCTCCTGCCAAGAGCAGAGTGGACCAATCACCGTCCCGTCCCGATTCTCTCTGTTGAATCGATATGATATCGACTGGGTTTTCGGGGTCATGTGTACTTGACAGATGCCGCTCCAAGAATTCAGTGAGGCGCGGGAGGGAGTCGTCCATTTCTTCCCAGTCTACGTGCAGGATGAGGGAGAGGAAGGGGTTCGGTGCATGTAGGTGGCGGAGGACGCTAAGACATGCGGTATAGGTATTATTGAGGACCAGATTCACGAGAGAGGGGAGCACGATGGTGCGTGCCGGGGTAGAAGTTGGCGGCTCCCCGGACTCTGAACCAGAATCCTCGAATTCTTCAGAATCATCCGAGGGCGCCTCGGGAATGGAGTAATTGAGCTCGAGGAGCTCTAGCTTTGACATTCTTGGCAGCGCTGACAGCAACTGCTCGTACGATGAAGAGTTCTTGTACCACATACTACCATTGTCGCGAGACTTCGAGTTAGGCGATGGGCCGATCGTGAGATGAGATATCCCATCGAGGATAGGCGAATCCCAAAAGAAATTGGTGAATCCGTTGACCCGGATGCTTTTCAAGTTGGGTGCGTGGTTCGCGAAGGGATGCGTTGGGAGTCGGTGATCAGGGGTTTCTTTTGCTGGATAGGCGACTATAAAGCGCTCGAGATTCGGGGCAGGAAGAGACATCCATTCGTTGCTAGAATCTTGTTCAACGAGAGAGATCGCACGCCAGTCAAGATAACGGAATGCCAGCAAATTGCGCACATACCAGCCCAGTCGACGGTGAGAATTAACACTCTCGTGCGGGAGACGTGTTCCGACAAAAACTGTGCGACAGGGAACGCCCTTGGGGCTTGGGAAAGGTCCAAGACGAGAGGTGCATTTTTGCTCCGCCGAAGCATCTCTTCTACCCAGGTCAACCCGAGGCCAAACGCAGGCGTCGCCCAGAGCCGAGGGTAGGCAAGGGCAGCCTCCCTCCACCCGCGGCAGACATGCGTGAGCGTGATCCACCGTAAATCTCGGGCATGGTCGTGATCGTCCTCCCATCCGTCGGTATCACCGAGAGTCTCGTCGACATTCAAAGGGAATGGGTTGACCTCAATCGCGGATATCAGGAAGATACGCCTGAGGACCTCCGGTGGAAAATGAGCGGTTGGGTTTCGAGGCATGCTCCAGGGAGACGGAAAGTCGAGTGGTTGAACCTGCCGCGGTGGGCGGCTTTGATTGCTTCGAAAGAAACCACAGCTGCTGGCATATCGCCCGAGCTCTCGAACAACATGGGCGTCGGGTCACGGTGTCCGAGGACGCTGGTCCCCAGCTACGCTTTCACAGTTCTCCGGCACTTACCGAGCCTGGCCGGGCTGGCGGTGCGCACCCGTGTTCAGGGTGCTCGTTTGCGGCATCCCCAGGGAAATGAAATTGCTGCGCGGGCCTTGTGCGCGGCGCAGTGTACAGCTGGCGGGTGCAACAAAATGGATAAGTATATGCAGTCGTCTCGTATCCTGTACTTGAGACGATGCCTCGTGCGTTGACTCCCTGTTGTCTCCGTCGTCACCTTCGATGACATCTAATTCGATTTCTAGAACGATTGTACACTCCTCGACATGCACCCTGACGCGCACCCACCGATGCCTACCAACCATAATCGGAATACTCACTCGGCCTGGAATTCAGATCCCTCAACTCGTCCAGTGACATGTCGCGACTGGATGGCAAACCTATCTCTGCTCGGAGTTCTATTAAGTAGTCCTTGTCAAATTGTTCCTTCTCCGCCGCGGTCAAATGGTCCTCGGGAGGATACACCGCTTCAACTCGGGTGTACTTTCCGGCCTTTGCGAGCCAGTCCGCGCTCGCACAGAGCCCTTTGCCCATCCGCACGAAGAGAGCCGGAGGTGGTAGGGAAGCGCGCTTGTAAGCCTTCAGCCAGTCCAGCGTTGCCTCGTCGAAATCCTCTCCGCAGTATTGCTCGTTATGGATATTCACCAGGCCGACCACCCATACCGATCGGAGACGTTTCCAAGCACCAAGGTTTTGAGGCGTGCAAACTTGGAAAAACGAGATGGCGAGTCGTTCCGACACCTTGAGCGTTTCAACATTTGGCAAGCCTTCTGCCGCCATGCGCCATGCGCCAATGTCCCAATCCGTCTCCGCGTCGAGTTCAATGGACAAAATGCGCACGTTGCAACAGACTGACGATGTCCAGAACTTCGCGGACAAGAGTGCGGGTACCAACTCGGATTTGTCCGGGTCGGTTACGAAATCCAGGTGTATTGGCAGTTTGAACTCCCGTTGGCGCACCTTCAAGGAGCTCAGCTTTGTTGCGATGGGATCGTGGGCCTGTAGGTCCGCTCCTGCTAACAATAGGGTGGAGCGATCGCCGTCCCGTCCTGATTCTCCTTGCAGGACCGAAATGATATCAATCGAGTTGTCGGAGACATGCGTACTTGATAGATGCCGCTCCAAGAGTTCAGTGAGGCGCGGGAGGGAATCGTCCATTTCTTCCCAATCTACGTGCAGGATGAGGGAGAGGAAGGGGTTTGGTGCATGGAGATGGCGGAGGACGCTAAGGCATGCGGTATAGGTATCATTGAGGACCAATCTTGTGAGAGAGGGGAGCTCGATGGTGCGTGTCGGAGTGGAAGTTGGCGGCTCCTCGGACTCTGAACCAGAATCGTAGAACTCCTCGTAACCATCTGAGGGCGCCTCGGGAATGCAGTAATTGAGTTCGAGGAGCTCGAGCTTTGACATCCTTGACAGCGCTGATAGCAATTGCTCGTACGATGAAGAGTTCTTGTACCACATGTTGCCATTGTCGCGAGACTCGGAATTCGAGGACGGGCCGATCGTGAGATGAGTTATACCATCAAGGATAGGTGAGTCCCAGAAGAAATTAGTGAATCCGTTGACTATAACGTCTCTCAACTTGGGTGCCTGATTCGCGAAGGGATGCGTTGGAAGTTGGTAACGGGGTTGACCCCAAGCTGTGTGGACGACTATGAAGCGCTCGAGATTTGGAGCAGGAAGGGACATCCATTTATTGCTAGAATCTTGCCGAATTCGAACGATGGGTATCACGCGCGTAAGTAAAGACAAGAGAATAGCGTTATTGTACACATACCGGCCCAGAAAAGAACCAACACCTTCGTGCGGGAGATGCTGGTCCAATAGACACTGCGTGACGGAGAAGGGCTTCAAAGCTTGTGTAAAGTCCAAGACGAGAGGGGCGTTCTTGCTCCGCCGAAGCATCTCTTTTACCCATGCTGATCCAAGCTCGAACGCGGGCGTCGCCCAGAGTCGAGGGTAGGCAAGGGCAACCTCTCTCCACCAGCGGCAGACGTGTGTGAGCGTGATCCACCGTAAATCAGGCTCATAGTCACGGTTTTCAAACTCCCACCATTCGGGGGTCCTATCGACATTCAGAGGGAATGGGTTGACCTCAGTCATGGATATCAGGAAGATATGACTGAGGACCTCCGGTGGAAAGCGAGAGGGCGAATTTCGAGGCATGTTTTGGGGAGGCAGTGGTAATGAGTTGAGTGATCGTGGGGCCCTTGGTAGACGACTTCAGCGTTTGTTTCGAAAGGAACCGCAGTTGCTGGCATCATCATGGCGCTTGAGCTCTCTCGTACGACCGTCTGTGGAGTGTCTGCGGCCGGCCACGCGTTGCGACGCGTCGCGGTGTCCGAGGGCCACCGGCCTCGCTGAATTAAGGAAAACCCCACCATAGATGTTGAACCCAAAGAGATGAACGGAAACCCTCTACACACGAGATGCTACTAGGAGTGGTTATTCTACAGGGGCATGCACAAGCCCATACCAACGGAATTGTTTCATGAAGGCATCAAGAGGCCGTGCGCGAACAGGCGCGCGCCAGCATCCAGGTGGGGCTGATGAATGTAGAGTACTGAGGTAGGGTGCCAGTTGCGACATTCCTTGGCAGCGTTTGTGCAACGGTAGGCAAAGCTTACGACTGGTTCGGCCTGGTGTTATAAGTATTTACACCGACACCGAAACACAACACCGTCATAATTCACGACATCAGACGACAAAACACGCCACTTCCTTCATTACCAACTTCCGATTCCATGCGCCCAACGGATCGCGCCCGCCAGACGCACTCAAGCTTACTCACAAGTATACGATCAGCGCCTCGGACGCCATCACCGACACCGTCGCACCGCCCGCCGCAACCACGACCGTCTCGAGCGCCTCGGCACCCACACTCGAGCAGTCGCCCGCGAACGTGAGCCCGGCGCCGACCGTGACCCGCGCACCCTGGTCAACGCGCGCTGTCGCGCCCGGCGCCGTCAGCCTGAGCGCGGTCGCAGTCGTGCCCGGGACGCCCTGCAGCGCGACCTGCGCCGCGCCGCGCGCGCCCGCGCCGGCGTAGTACACCGAGTTGTACAGCAGCACGCGCAGCGGCGCGCCGTCCGCGCCGAACACGGCGTACGCCGCGAGCGCCGCGGTGCCCGCGTCGAGCGCCACGAGCGTCGCGCCGTCCGTGCCGAAGAACTGCGAGACGAAGTACGCGCCGTAGAACGGCGCGCCGGTCGTGTAGCGGCCCCAGAAGCAGTATTGCTATGTACATAGCCGGGACAGGCGTGTGAGCGGGCGAGGTGGCGCGCGGGCGGCGGAGGGCGGGCGTAACGCACGCAGTTGCCGATGGTGCCCTGGTGGAAGTACAGGCGCTCGATGCCGTTGAGCGCGCCCTGCAGGACGTAGTCCACGATCCAGAGCGCCGCGCCGAACGTCGGGCTGATTCCGCCGCCGCCGCACGTTGCTGCCGGGCGCAACGTACACGTCAGTAATATCGCCCGCGGGAGAAGATAGGAACCCGAGCGAGGTTCGATGCGCACCCGAATTGGTCTCGCCGAGGAAATACCGCTTTCCTTGCGCATGCGCCGCGGCCGCCTCGCTCTTGTACTGCGCCACGTATGATACGATCGACCTGCGCATGCCGCGCCCTCGTCAGCTGTGCCCCCAGACCGTGGATGTGCTCGCGCACTGGTGGCTCATGAGCGTTTGCAAGTCCGTCGACGCGCCGCCGCACGCGGACTGGGGATAGGAGTGCCCGGAGAAGGTCCGCGTGTGCGCAATCGCGCTGCCGAGGCGCGGTATGAGCCCCGCGGTGCTCCACGTTGGGTACTGCAGGTACACCGCGGCCTGGAAGACGTCACCAGCCTGTGCAGCGCAGGGCCATCAGTCATGTTCATAAGTAAGATGGAACAGAAGCAGGCGGCGCACCGTGGACGCAAGCGCGTTCTGCCACGCCTGCTGGCTCGCGCCGTCCGCGGTGGGGCTCCACCCGGACGCCGGGATGATCGGCGAGCCCGCCGCGTAGACTGCCGACCGCGCATAGCGCGGCGTCATCGATCACCATAGCCATCGGCAGCGCGCGGAGAACTATGTGCACGCACATTCCGGCTCGTTCCCGAGTTCGAGAGCAAGGAGGTGCGGTACCGCGGCGCGCGCCGCAGCCGCAGCCGCGCGCGTGTTGGACTGGTTGTTGAGCTGGCGGTTGAGCCCGATGGTGACGTCTCCGGGAAGCGCCGCAGCAAGCGTGAAGAATTGCGGACCGAACGTCAGCGTCGTCGGCGCGTCACCCGAAGATGCAACAGTGTAGTTCACAGCCGTGCCGAGCGCGGGGTTGTACGTCGCGCGGTCCCTCGGAGCCCATCAGCAGACGCACGGGGGGCTCGGCGGAGTAGTAGCGCACTGCGTCGTGCCGCCGATGCGCACGGCCGGCGGTGTGCCCCGCAGGCGCGTCAGCTGAGAGATGCAGTTCGTCGTCGAGGGCAACGCGGTGTATCCGGGGAACGCGAAGAACTCGAGCGAGAGGCTGAGCTGTGCCGGATCAACGCGCGCCGCGTTCGTAGGCGCACGAGCCGGGATGCTGAACGTCAGCGTCTGTGCCCATGCACAATGCGCGGCAAGGCTGCCAAGTGGGAGGATAAGGGCGTGCGGTGGAAGTATCATGGGGAGATAGGCGCGCGGGCGCGCGCCAGCCAGCGTGGCGTTTTGTAGAGCGTGTGGGGGCTGCGCGGGGGATTTCACTAGGAGAAGCGCGTCAGCGGGTCGCGGGGCATGTTGGACCACAGCTCGGGGTGGGCACGGGGGCGCGAACACAGCGACGATTCAGCGAGAAGGTCACTGAGAAGGTCACGTGATAGCAGGAGAAGTGCCATAAATGGGGGAAGATCGGCGAGAGCCTCTGGATGGTGGGACGAGCGGGATGCCTAGTGTATTCTGATGTAACAGACCAGCGAAAGTATAGCTTCTGCGGCGGCCGTATGGGTTCCTCGTGATCCTGGGGGAGGCGATGGTGATGCCGGTGTTGGGGGTGGTGTGAGATGGGGTGCTACTGCTGGTCCATTAGGCAAAGCAGGGCCCGCGGATTTGACGCTGCTTGACCGCTATCCCACAGCAAGGATCGGCGTGATTCAAGCTACTATGCATTCTATGTAGATGTCCTTGTAACACTACCTCTTCGGACAGTGGTGATTGCTTCGCTTCATCTACGAACAGATCGGCTTCCGTATATAGATTTCGATCATAAACGCCAGTGGAAGTGGTACGCGAGCAACGTCTAGAGAGTGCTGCTCGGAGTACTAGTGGACGCTTGCATCTCGGAAAGTTGATCGTTGTACGGGAAAGGCCAATACTTAAGGGGCATCGAGTTGAGCCCCGGTCACCGAGCTCGGCTAATGGGAACATGATCGGTGTTCATATATAGCGGTGCACCGGTGGTCGCGGTCGTAAGTCGCGGAGCAAAGAAGTACTGGTGAAGAAACCTTGCGAGCAACTTGAACGATAGAAGCATCCAGGGAGACGTAGAAGCGACGCCATCAAGAGATGAGACACTTCTGGGTGGATGATGGAGTAATTGCTAGCGAGGGTGGGGAAACTGGCGTCCCTGGGCACGGTTTGTATCAAGAGCAAGATAGTAGAGATAGTAGGCTAGGAGAACTGTGGATAGGCGAAAGAAGTCGGCTTCCGTTCCGCGCTCGAAGCCGAAGATAATAAACTGGATAGGCGCCGACGTTTGATCGGCAGGGAGATCGTGCACATTTCATGCACGACCGCAAGTTGGAGGGCTTGTTCCAGAAAGCTGAGACATTGATATGGGTAGGTCACCGAAACGACGCGTCGTGGAGACGCACAGTTCGAGACAGAGTAGTGGTGTAGGTGGTGGGACTGTGTGGAGCCAGTGTTTGCACTTAACGTTCGTCGGCGCTCGCCCCGGAACGAGGACCACGGCTGCTCATCATCGCCGCTTTGTCGCCTAGGGAAAGTCCATCAGAGGTGAGCGTCTGGAAGGTGGCCGTCTCACCCGGGATTCGGACGCTCGTAACTGATGCGACGCTCAAGTCTTCCGTACCGAGATTTGTAGTGTGACAAAGGGGCTGGGGAGGCGCGTGCCGCATAAACCCTCCCTGGCTATGGATTGCGGCGACGGGGGCGCAGGTCGGGCGTGTGTCCATATGTTGGGTAGGTTGGTTACTTGATGTGTGAGTGTATTGAATGGAGCCCAAGGACACGGGCGAACGCGCAGTGACGCAAGTCTATTAACCAGCCAGATGTCGATCGAGTCGCCCGATGAGATTAGGTCGAGTGGACCCTTGGCACCCGAAGGCGCCGAACCACGCGTAATACCTCCAGCCTTCTTTCCAATCAAGGAGCCGCCGAGCCTGCCGAGCTGCATGAGGGCAGAAGGACGCGCGGCGCCCGTCTTGACGAGCTCATGATGCTGGTGTGGCGCGAAGGCATACTGCGTTCGCACGGGATTACCGGACGCGGTGGATCGTGCGATAGAAAAAGCCAGGACCGGGCACGAGGAGCGGGGTGTGGCGGCCAGGGCGGAGCGAAGGCCCGCGGCGAGAGAACGCTTCGAGGCGCCGAGAGGCATAGCGCCCGACTGCCCGGCTGGTGGAACCTCCGGGTGTGCACGAGGTGCTGACTGGTGCTGACAGGTGCTGTGCGCTACGAGAATCTGGGAAGCCGGAGAGACACGGTCATGGACAGGGAACAGGACCCTTCAATCAAGGACCGTGGATGGTTGCGGGTTAACAGCGCGAATGAAGTGGGTTGCATTGAAGGCGCGATGCGAGGATGGCGCATCTGTGCGGGGACAAGCTTGCGGGTTCGCGCGTTATTCCGGGAAGAAGCCCAGAAAAGGGCAATGGGTTCCGAGACAAGGGAAAATCAGGTGGCACTGAGCTAAGATTGCCCCTATGGAGATAGAGAGAGCACAAGGGCAGTGGTGGTCGAGGCTGCGAACGTCGGGGAGACGATGGACCCCTGATGGGGAAGCCCGCGGCCTGGGAGGGAGTGGACCTGAGTGGACGCTGTTGTTCTGGTGTGGGGCTCTGCCGGGAACGGTCGGCAGGCGTGCTGATGGAGTCGGGTGGGTTGGGATACGAATGGGAAAGCACGAGCCTTATGCAACTGCGAAAGAATTCGAAAGGGACGTGGGCGGCGATCGAGAAACTATTTCGAAGGTTCTATCGGGTGAGTCTGTGCGTCCACCGTGTGTGTGTACATGTGAGACGTGTGCTCTCAAGCTCGACATTTTCAATCTCCGGGTGAACTGAATCTGCATGTGCGGTGGGCGAAGCAAGTTCACTGGGATAGCTGGTCTTGACTAGCTAGTTTGATGATTCTTCGCCTCGCAGAATTGCAACAGCAGAGGCACTCTGGGTCGGCGTTGCGCCGGTGGCGAGAGCACCAGGCCCAATGAGGCACCGGAACGGAAGCAAAGAAAGAACGATGAATCGGAGGATCGGGCGGGATTGGCCGGCCGGAAAACAAATGGAGAAATAATTCGATGCGCTGAGCGTTTGGCTGCTTCTCTCCCTCGAGCTCAGCCTTTCATTCCACTCTCGACGCTCTTCCCTCTCACCACCATCATCTCCTCCTCCGTTCCTCCTCGTCCTCCTCTCGGCAATCACAACCGTCACCCTCACGGTCTGTAACCTTGGCGAGGAATGCGTCTCTTGTTTATCACCTAGAATCGGTTATATTGCTCTCTTCATTTCTCCGCAATTGTCATTCCTCTAGCGCGCCACACACCCCATCTCTTCCCTTTCCACCTCTCCGCGTCCGTACTTCCTCTGCACTTGCCCTCTCAATCTACTCGCCACCTCTCCCCCGTCCCCAGCTGGACCTGTAGCAATGCCTCACGCATCAAGGTCCCAGAGGGCTGAGGCAAAGTTTAACGTCGCCACGGAATGTATGTTGCGCTCCCCTCCTTAGTTGATCCCTTGTAACATACCCTCTTTCAAGTCCCACACCTAGGTCTGCATTCAGCTGCAGCCACAGGAAACATCGGTCTAGCAAAATATGCCATCTCCCATGGCCAGCCTATCAACTCTGTTATCGACGGAGTACTCCCTCTCCACGCGGCCTGCTCCGGGGGCAACGACACGGTTGTCAGATTATTGATAGACAACGGGGCAGACGTAAATGCTCCACGGTGCGTCCATTTGCCCTGCCTCCTCTTTTTGGGTCCTCTCGGACTTTTCTTTGCTCCTGCATGGCTGCCTCCCCGGTATCCCGATGCACGGCGACGCACCACTCCTAGTCCGGTTCTCATGCATCGTCACCGGGTCCTGCGCTATCTAAGCGTTTTAATTTCTCCACTTCGTGCGTTTAATAAGATCAGCGCTGACGACAGCTATCATTTCTAGATTGCCACGTCGTTATTCTGACAAGAGCCGCGCGCCTTCTGCTCCTATAATTGGGACATCGGGCTCAACACCCCTTCACTTTGCGGCGGCCAACGGTCACACCCAAGTGGTCCTCACTCTTCTCCGTCATGGTGCACGGCCGGACCGCGCTGACAAACGCGGAGTTACCCCAGAGGTCCTTGCGCGCCAGAACGGTTGGCTTGCCTGCGCTGACGCCATTCGCGATTGGGTCGCAAACAAAGATCGCGATCTTGTCGAGCGCGAGACCCTCAATGGCGGCATCCCTCCTGACGAACCCGAGCCCATCACTCATTGCCGCGAACGCCACGGTTCATTATGCGCTTGTGAAGGGCCGGAATGTATGACTGCCCACGTTATGCGCCGCCTGGGTGTCAAGCGCTCGATCGAGAACGCTATGCTTCTATTCCGTGCAGGCAGCTCTCCACAGGAGAACGGCGTTCCCATACCTGACTACAACTGGCCACCTCCGGAATCACTTGACTCTCCCCCTTCCTCGCGGCGCCCTTCTTTGCAGCAGCCTGAGGAACCTCAGCCTCGCCGTCGACCCCATGGACGTCCGCGGCGCCCAAGCTCCGCTGGAAACGGTGCTGAACGCAACAACCATCACTCCTCACGAAAATTGGGCTCCAAATATTCGCTCTTGCACATATTCAAGAAACCAAGTACCGAGGCGCTCTCCGTCCACAGCACGCCAGGTGGTGTCACCCCCGAGGCCAGCACGGGAACGGGAACGAGCAATACGGCCTCCTCACCAACATCACCACTTTCTGCCTCACCATCTACGCTCGCTCTGGAACTCAAAGGGTTGGCAGATGACGGCAGCCCTCCTGTGCGACCTGGAATCCTCCGTTCGCATGCGGGATCGTCGGCCTCAAGCATGAGCGTCCCTCCGATCTCGATATCCGTCTCTCAGCAACCTCAACCCCCACGTACCCTGCGATTTGACTCGTCCGACTCGAATACTTCTGCAGCATCCCATGGGAAGAGCCCTGCCCGTGCAACATTCAGCTCGAGCCCGGGTCGCGATGGCCGCCTCAGCGAAGAGAGTGAGGATGAAGACGATGAAGAAGATGAAGAGTATGGCGTCGATGCAGTACGCAGCCGGATGATGACCTGTGACTTATCGGGGCAAAGCGTCGACTTTCCGTTCAGCATCGATGTCCCAGTTGAGGACGATGAGTCGCTCGGGTTTAACGATGCTCGCGGCCGCGGCGACTCCTTGAGCACCACCCTATCTGCCACCACCGCGTCTACCGCAAGTCTTCGCACTCCCGCTGCGCTGCCGGTGCCCCTACCTCCCATGGAAGAGGATGTCAAGCCCCATAGCCACGGTCATCGTCCCCCGCCGCTCGTTGGTCTAGCCCCGAACGTCTCGTCACAAGAGCAGGCGGAGGCGCTCGTTGCGCATGCTCGGGGTCAAGTTCTCACTGCGGGTGACGACATCCCACTGAGCGCACGGCTTGCCGCGCTAGGCGAGAGTCTCCAGCTTCAGCGCAAATTCAAGGAGGCCGAAGAGCATGGCCCGCAGCCCTCAAGGGCGCGAACGCCGCGCTGCGCATGGAGCGGCGCGCAAGCGAGGGCACGGCTCTTGACACGGCCGACGCCGAACCGTGGGAACGACCGTATCTGGGCGTCAAAATGCGTAGTGCCAGCGCCAGTGCAAGCGCGTCCTTTGATCTGCCTCCGTCCCGGCGACCGTTGTCCGGTTTGGGCACTGCAAAGCTTGACAGGAACTTCAGTCTCGATCAGCGCGCCAGGCCGACCGCCAGGGGGCGTGTGCGGAGGCCCCACACGAGCGGCGGTGCACGGAAGAGCGACGAGGGTGGGTTCAGCCTCACCTACTGCTGTGCTGATTGAATATTGGTTGCTGATTGTGGGCGCGCGCGATTAAAACAGGTTTCCTTGTCCCACCGCCCGGGTCGCATGAACACGGTAGCCACCACCGTTCGCGCTCAGCCGCGCCCTCGCGATCCGAGGGCGAGGCGGGGCGAACGTCCTCCGAGATGCACATCGTGCGCACCCCCGTCCAGTCTCCGCGGATCATGCGCGCAGCATCCCTCGAGCGCTCGTCGACATCCGTCGCCTCAATTCCCCTTGGGAGCGCCAAGTCTGCTCCGTTGGCAGTGCCGACGGACCACCCCTCGCTCACTCGCTCTCGCACGCCGGACCCAGAATGCTCGATCGGCGCACCCTTGACACGCGTCCTCACCGCGCCGCCGCAGGGTTCCGCGCTGTTCAGCGACTCCGTGACGTCACCGGTCATACCGCCCGTCGCGGCGCAGCGCAAGAGCGAGCGCGCACAGGCGGTCTCGCGCGCCAACAAGCTTGCGAAGATGGGCTTCGCGCCGGAGGCGAAGGGCAGCTTGACGCCGCCCCACACGCACGCGCACCGTTTCGGCATCCGCTCGCTCGTGCAGTCCCTCAAGGGCAAGTCGTGATGCGACACGCACGCTACACTAGCCCGCCTCTGCGCTCCCCTCTTCCCGCCGTCATACATGCACCTGGTCGTTTCGTCGTCATCTACCCTCTCTTCTCCCTCATTGCCACGCACCTCTGCGCTATATCACAACACTTCGCATTCCTGTCATGTATTTGCACCCCATGTCTTCTGCATCGCCAAAGGGCCTCCATTTCATGTTCTTTCCTGTGTCTGTTCTTTTACCCCTCGTCTACCCGTCCGTCCTATCTGTTTACCCCCTGTCCTGTCTCTTGCACTCTGCATATTCTGCACTATCGTCTTGCCGCACGCACGCATTGTGTCACCACCACGTCACATCGAGCTACCTGCTGTATCTCCGTATCTCCTCCCCTGCCACATCACACTCCCTTGCGTCTTTGTCCGCGCGCTCTCTCACGTTCACTCTTTTTTTATTGGCGCTGCTCTCCCCCCTGGCCCCCTCCCCTGTTTCTTGTCTGTTGCTGTTCTGCGTTGTGTTGGTTGAGTGGTGTATGTACGAATCTCATTGTATGCTGGATGAACCCATTATCGTTGATTGGTGATGGGATGCGTGCTGTTGTTGCATCCCTCCAGGGGCCACAGAGCGTTGTGAGCATATCTCAGCCCCTTCTTCTGCGTACGGTCGAGACGTGAGTGTCAGCATGCTTCGCGGCGGCGGTGCGTGTACGTGTGCTGGCATATCGGCCCAGTCATGTGCATGAGACATCACCCAGGCTGTGGACCGGTCCACGCACGTTCAACATTGGACGCCCAGCCGCATGGAGCGACCCACCCTCTGTCAGCGTAGACAAAAAAGCGGTGAGTGCGAAACCAGATAGCATCCTGCGCATTGGCACCAGCTCAACCCAGTCTCGAAGCCTATGCCAAGTTGGTACCGGAAGAAACACATCGTCCACCGAGGAACGTGATGCCAATCTCAACCTTGGATTCTTGGCTGGATGTATAGACAAGGTCGCGAGCAGCAGCGAGGACGCGTGGCGAGGACAGCCTATTGAGGGTTAGCAGCGCGGACGCAAGGGATGGGCCTGCGAGAGTGAAGAAACGCACAAAGCTACGCGTCACACGACGCGTATCGGGCCGTGGTCTGCGCATACATCCCGAGCCAAGGCGAGACGGGACGCGTTTCGACGCAGCCGGACGCACGACGCGCTGACGATGAACCTTTTGCGATCGCGCGGGCCCCGGGTGGCCGCGAAGCCGAGGAGAGCAAGGAGCCCGGGGCGACGGGGGTGTTGGTCGGTAGAACGAAGTGGGACGCCGCGTGTCGCGCGGGGAGAAGCGGGGAGCCAGCGCCAGTGCGAGAGACAAGCGCTGTCCAGCGCTTCTTCTCTGCGCAGCCCCTTCTATGGTTTTCCCAGAGCAAGACCCTGGCTTGGGGCTTACGCTGTTCTCCCTGCCGTCTGATAGGACAAAGTCAAAGAGGGGAGGACGCTGGATACGTCGCGTCGTGTGCGCAGTCGTGGCGACAGATGGCTCGGAGCAGATGGGGAGGGCGGGATGTCAGACTTGGAGAGAAAGGACTCTATTTCACTGCGCGAAGTATATGAAGAAATAGAGTGCGCATCAGCATCATCATTGTTGGCGGGTTTTGGGGTGTGGAGAGTCGAGAAGAAGAGTCTGGGAGCATCATCAACGGGCCCGGCGACGGCGTATGGATGATCTCCTGGCACGCGCCTTTCTTGCGTTGGAGTCAGCGACCCTGGGAGCGCGAAAAGACCACCTCCATCCTTCCATTTCTTAAGGTCAAAACGGGTCAGAGGAGACGCTGGAAAAGCCTGTGGAGGGGCGTGCGCGCCTGCCAAGTGGGTGAGCAGAGCCGCCGCCGGCGCGCAGCAGCAGCGTCACGCCACGACTCATGAAAAAGCAGCTCCTCCGAGACTCCGCACATGTGCACGCGAGTCACCTTCAAGGTTCCCTTCGTCCCGGTCACCCGTGCTAGAAACAGGATCAATCGGTCCGACTTTGGAGCCTGTTGGAGCAAAGTGATGACAAGCTGATGGCCGTACGAGTTCGCCTCCCGCCACCCCGTGCGGAATCAAGGAAATTTGACAAGCTCACGACCTGGCAACCCCATCGAAGGAGCGCCTTAGCGTGGACTTGGCTTCGCAGTCGCGCGCAAGCTGCACATCTGACATGGACATGTAATGAGCATGTGCAGAGCAGCTGGCTCAAAGGCTTGAGTTCACCATCTATCACTACATTCGTGTAGTAGCAGGTCAGCATGTGAACCCTATCGGGGCAGCGTCCAGGAAGTATGCACCATCAAACCAGGGGAATATCGAGTAGAGCGGAACGACTGTCTTGCGCAATCTGCGTAAGGTCATTTGCGCGATCTGCGTAAGGTCATCAGCGAATAACTGGCCGGCCGTCCAGGGCGAACGATGGATGCTGTCCTTCCTCGCCACGTGGTGCGCCTGGCCGAGCCTTCTCAACGCGGCGTCGATCCTGATGCATTGATGGCTCACAAGCGAGTATTCAATGAGTCAAGACTCTTCAGAGCTAAGTACGAGCGTCGTTGATACATGACAACGCAGAGAATGCCTAGGGGCTTCGGTCAATGAACGCAGTTGTGGGAAGTCGATTCCGACGGCTGGGATCGCTGCTTACCCCGTCGGAGGCCCGGGTTCACTTGGTGGTCTTTCATGACCACTCGCGCAAGCCGCCAGATTATCCTCTGGTACCATGTAAATGACGTTCGATCTTCTCCCAACAGCTCTCAACGGTCGAGTCAACCTCAAAAACGCTTCACATAGACATAGCTTTGAATTTGATCAAGCAGGTTCAGAGTTCGTGTCTCGTATTGTATCAGCCCGCCGGCGGGGGCCTCTCCATTCTCCATCTCGATCGATGACCGCGATTTGAACGCGATCACCTGCCTGCAAGTCCTTCAAAACGCCATTGCCGCCCGGAAGCACTGCCCGCACCTCTATTTGCCCCTTCTCCCACTGGCACGGTCGTGTGTGGGGCGGACCATGCCACTCCCCCCCTCCGTTATTCAAGAAATAGTTCATGCGTTACACATCTCGCAGGGCTTTCGCTACATCAGTTGTACGTTCCCCTTTTCTTTCTGCCGTCAACGCTGGCAGACCTTGTTCGCGCGCGAAAGTGGTTGGCCTAGTCACGGTGCTCTACGATCATGCCTTGACCTTCGACGACGAGCTTCGGCTCATATGGAGGGCGCCGAATTCGTTCGCAAAATGGATTATCCTGTCTAATCGCTACATCACCGAAATTGCCCTCATTGCAGTCGCAAATGGTGCGTGCCTCCCTCACTCTGCTCTCCTTACGCGGGTCCTGAACGCGGATCGCAGAGATGTCGGGGTTTCACAGTTACTCCTACAGCGATACTGTATGTTCCTTCTCCTGTAGTGTGGCTTGATGCTGACTTCGAACAGAGGTAGGACCTCGGACATCAGTGTCTCAGTGTTCATACAGTCCCGCCTAACAAGAACACAGCTGCAGGTTGCTCTTTCTCACAACGTCCGGATACTCCGTGTTTTCGTTAACCGCAGCCAACCTCCTAACCTTTTTGCGAGTGGTTGTACTTTGGAACAAAGCACCTGTACGCCTGCCCCTCGTTCGATAATTTCTCGTTACTGACACGCGTTCTATAGCGAGTGGTGCTGGGGTTGGGCGCTATGTTTTTCTTAAGTTTCTTCATGACTCTCGCCTTCATGATAGCCTCTATGGTAATCCTCGGACGTAAGGGCATTTTCCTTTGCATATAGTCGGAATCTCACAGGCGGTTGCTGTAGCCAGCATCCGGTGGAACCCAATCGGTCACATGTGTACTCTATCGAAGTCGACTCCAATTCTCGCCGCCGTCTGGGCAGCTCCTGTACGCGTTGTCAATCATCAAATGGTGTCTTACTTCACTGACAAAGATTTAGATGGGCTTTGAGATCTCCGTTCTTGCACTCACGTTGTACAACGCGCTCTCGCGCCCGCGTGATTCACAGAGCGCACTGGCACAGGCTCTGCACCGCGACGGCATGCTTTTCTTCGTCGTAAGTGTTGTCAAAGCTCCGTTCCCCTCAGCTCCCTGCTCATCGTCTGCAGGCCATTCCTTTACTACGGTTGATTAACATAATATTCACATCAACGGGTGACCCTAAGCGCATCACTTACGCGGTCTTGTGCGCCATTTGAGCCTGCCCCTCCTGTTTCCATCTGACGATGCCACTCCCAGTTTTGTCTGGGCCCTTCTAACGGTTGGTATCAACCACATGGTCATTCAATTCAGATCATCCGAATTGAAGGCCGAGGGCGAAAGCTCGTACACGACATCCGCGCTGTCCTCAGGCCGGACGTCCGTCAACTCTTTACAACGAAACGTCTCCGCACCAAGCCTCGGGTCGACGAATGCGGGCGCTGTCGAGTTAAACAGTTTCTGGGATGAATGACGAGGATTGCCTGCTGCCCTCAGGTACCATCATATTCGGAGGACGGTCCCATCAGGATTCGCGTAGCTTATCCCGTTCGGCACTGTGTGCGATTGCGCACTGTAATTATCTGTATGTATCGCTGCTGCCTGCCGGCTCTATTTCTTAGTACCTGGAGAAGTTCGGTATGCTTCAGTATGCCGCATTGTGCCAAGCAGTCGAGTCTGCCCGGCCTGTGATAAATTTTTGTGATAAACCTTTCTGTTTCAACTGATTGGCTCTTGCGCGTGTTATCGGCTTACGAATCCCGAGGTGCCACGCACATGCGCCCGCAGGCGGGATGATAGGCCCGGCGGGACGATAATCCCGGGATCCCGGGCTCTGACGAGCTCCGACATTCCAAAGTGCGCATTCCGCACAAACCTGCATAGTACAGATATCATCCCTTTCAATGTCGAACAAACCGGCGAGGCTGTTCAAGTCATTGTCCCCTACACTCTTACACCTTCCC
Organism: Gloeopeniophorella convolvens; assembly: GCA_022496205.1. Taxonomy (NCBI): domain Eukaryota; kingdom Fungi; phylum Basidiomycota; class Agaricomycetes; order Russulales; genus Gloeopeniophorella; species Gloeopeniophorella convolvens. The sequence goes on along the minus strand of WTXD01000077.1, from coordinate 78,112 downwards.
TATACCTTCTATATAACGCCCCCACATTCATCGATCGCGAGGGCGTCGTCGGGAGGGAAGAGATCATTGCGGCTCATCACCATGTCTCCCATCAAACAAACCGAGCCGTCCTCTGTATGCGCGGCGCGGCATCACTGGGGCCCTGGACCACATCATGCGTGCGATCACTGCTCGTCACTATGTGGAGACTATTAGTTGCAGCGGCACAGCCGCGCTAGGGTGGCGTTAGGCACCTGTCAGGGAGCGATCCTAAATTCCTATATACCCAAACGCGGGCCTTCCTGCGCCCGTGTGCCCTTGCTCTGCACCACCACAACCACGCCTTTCGTTCTCTCGAGGCCGGTCCTCGCCCTTTAGGTTTCCGCCGAGTGATCCCACCCCTACCTTTGTGTACGCGAAGCAGCTGTGCTGCTACGACTCCCGCCATGTCAAACGATCTCTACTACGGCAAGCTCTCAGAGGCGAGCGCGAACGACAATTCGACGATCGCTATCACACTCCCGGACGGCAGCTTCTTCCCTGTCGTCATAGCGTACTCTGAGAGCAAATCCCATCTCGTCGTCGTGCGTACGTCGTGCCCCTGCGCCTGCACCTTACTGACACCCCGCAGGCGCTCGTCGTTGTGTCCTGCATTTCCTTGGTCGCTGTTGTCGGGCTGCTGGCCGTTATTGCTGTGCGTCCAAGCATATATTCTGGGGCCAACTTTTCTCTCTACGGATGCTGAACTCCTCCGCAGATCTCTGCCTTCAACACGCGCTACGTCAAGAATCCCAACATGTTCGTGCGAACCCATGTCGCGTCCTATTTCGTTTCGTTACTCGTTTGCGACCTTCTGCAAGGTTCGTACGTTTCAAGATTGTCTCTTTGTATATCCCAAAGTTGGCCCGTCCCTCTCCGAGAGTACCGTGGTGGAGCTACGCGACTCCCTACACCTTACGAGTTGGGAACCTCATCTAACATTCCCGATCTACCTGTCTGAATCTTATCGCTGATCCTATTTCTCGCACACTAGCTATCGGTTCGATCATGAACTCGGCCTGGGTACGTCAGCATGCTGTCACTTTCGGAGGCCTATGCACAGCGCAAGGTAGAGATTCGAGAGTCAGGCTCAGCTGTAGCGAGTATTGACAAACGCCCCGCAGGCGCCATCAAACACATCGCCGATGTTGGCATTGCTCTCTGGTGAGTTTCATCGTAGCTCTTCTGTTACGTCGATTCTGACGATGAGACGCCAGGTCTTTGGTATGAATGCCATTTCACGGGGTCTACGATTCTTACTTCTGTATATAAGATCATTGCCGTCCGCACCTTCTGGGTCTTATTCCTCCGGATCCCAATCAAGCATCACCTTATGTGGGTTACATTGGTCGGCTCTTGGTCCCTCATTGGGGCGATAATCATTGCTGGCCCCGCAACGATTAACGTCAACAAAAGCGGTCCATTCTGTGAGCGTAGCTGCCTTCGTTTGAATTCTATCATTCTGAACGAAATCGAGACGGCATCTCGGGCGACTGGTGCTGGATTTCATCGGAATACCAGGTGCATCGCGTGGTGTGAGTCGTCCTGCCTACGTCACCCGATCATCTTCATGGCTTCTAACGGATTCACAGGCTGGACTACATGGTCGTCAGTGTCTTAGCAACTGTTCACCCAAACACCGCCTGATGCACGTCTAGATGTTCCTATCTGCACTCTTCTCGTTTATCCTCTACACGCTCGTCTTTATTCGGCAGCGCGGCATCGTCCGTGGCCAGGGCTCTACGTCGGTAGAAACCCTCGTAGATCAAGCCAAGGAGAAGTACGAGCACAGGCTGGCGCGTCAAATGCTACTCTACCCCGTCAGTCTTTGAGAGCCTCTACTCTGCCTTCCCTGACATCGTCCGGCAGATCGCATACACGATTCTCATCCTTCCTATCGCGTGCTCCCGGTTCTCCGCCTGGGCGGGTCATGATGTTCCTTTTGCGGCCACCATCTTCAGGTATGTGGCACTCTCGCTGCTTCAGGTCCATTCTCATTTCCAGAACTTAGTGACTTTATCTACCTACTGGCTGGTGCGCCCACAGACTTGTTTCGTGAACTTTGCTGATAGCTCACCCAGGTGTCGTCCACGTCGTCTTGTTCGCTTCTACACGCCGTATTCTTCCTCCGCGATCCATCATCCCGAAGTTCCTCATTTCCAAACCTGAGCTTCTGGTCGCATCCACGGCGTTCCAAGACGGCGAGTTCGACTCGTACTACGCCGGTGCTCCCGGAGCCGGGGCTCGAGATGTAGAAAAGGCCGGCAGAGGGTTTGGTTACTCCGCACGCGTCCCGTCAGTAGCAACCACCGAGCCACTTGACAAGGAGGACCCATTCGCGGACCCGCTCCCGCCGACAGACGAGGCGCTCGTTAGGCGCACGCACAGCCCCGACTCTGAGCACAGCTCCCGAGACATTACCCCCAGCGCCACTCCAGGCAGGCTGACGCCTATGCCGACCGACTATGTTGACATCGCGATCGATGAGGCCAACCATAGCCCTCCTGCGGATTATTTGGAAGCTGGCCACGCGCGTGCGGCGAGTAGCGCATCAAGCATCGCGCCTTCGCACCGCAACGGCGAGGAGCTCGAAGTCCCTTACAGCCCCAGCGGCGAGAGCGTGCTGAAGTACTACGGATCATCTTGACTGCGCATTCGTCGCGCATTGTACTTGGACCGTGTCTGTACGCGTATGTAGTTGGCAGTTATTTTTACGACGAGCATGTGTGGACAGGGGCTATTCTTGGCCCCATACGTGAAACGCGAATCATTCGACAGCGGCAACCCGACGCCCCAAGATACAGTTTCTGTGCTCCGCCCACGAAGCACGGTCGTGTTGAGCCTGACTTTGCTCGTCGCTGCGTCTTGCGCTATCGGAAGGGCTATATCGGTAAAGCCTCGGAAGTAGGCCATCTCCGAGGCATCCAAATGACCATTGTCCGAGGAAGCTTTGATGACCACGACGACCAATTGTGTCAAGTAACCTCAGCAAGCGGCGTGCGCGTAAAATCTTCAGTTCATAGAAGGGGCGGCACCATCACCCGAACATTCCTAGAGAACCGTTCCACGAACACGAACCAATGGTTGCTGCACGCACCCTGAGGGCGAATTTGTCCGTCGCCAATTGAGGGATGGCGAAGCCACGCGGGGGAGACGTTTATGTGCAGGGTTGGGAGTCTGGCATGGTCATTGTTGAAGCGTGCGGGCGTCCGAGTCAGAAAACGGCGCGCTGGAAGAAGTTTCGCATGAGCGCCACTGGCGCACGCGCAGCTGGCGCGCCAGCGAGCAGCGCTAGGCGTGACACATACTGGCCGCACGAACGCGGAGCATTCCTGTAGCCGACGCCTTCGATCGACCTCGAGTGCCCGTGGATCCACGGCTCTCAGTGCCACTGTGTCGTTGCTGTACATGCCTGTGGGTTCAGAAGCCTTTCGCGACCCATGCTCGTGCGTTAGTCATTGAGATGATGCGTCACGCGCCGAGGGCCAAGTCATTCGCTTTCACGCACAGAAGAACCGGCGCAGCCTCGCTGAACTGACTATAGAGCAATGTATACGGGCAGGAGGCCCTGCATCATTGCAACGTAGCAACGTAACTTATTGGCAGGCAGCAGGGGTGCCGGCCTGTGCCGGGACATGCGGCGGCGGCGGGCGGAAGATTCGGGCTCAGCATGCACGTGGTTCGGATGCCTCGCGCGCCGCCTCCGCTGTCGCCGACAATGAAGTCGATCCTTCTGACGAGGACTGTGCACCCACACAAAAAGTGGGTCGATCGTTCGAACAACAGGCGCCGGGCGCGTCCATTCACGGCCAAATCCGCACACTAAACAGCCTAACTGACAAGCGGCGCTCGGGCTTTCCCTGCAAAGCCGGCCTGACCAAGCGCTGCGGAGGGCCGGAGGCCCTCGTCGGGACGAGCCTTCTCGACAGTGTGCAAGGTTCTGGGCTCCACGATTGAGTTGGCGCTGTGAGGGCGCACTGATGGAGGATCCTTTATGGGGATAATGCGCAGCTGGAGACGGATTAGCGATGCTGGCATGCCGGCCAGCGTTAGCGGTGCAGCTGCGGATGAGAAACGTAGCTCTGGAACCCGAAGACAGGGGAGGCCTTGGGCGAACGAAACGGTGGCGCGCGCTTGATCCACACATAGGCACCGCTTCCCGCTTCCTTATTTCTTGATCGATCGGTGCGCTGTCTCCCATATCTTGATAGGCGATGGTTGGTACGATTGGCGGTCCTAGGGTGAGATGGTGAACGAGCGACGATCGTGCGATCGAGCTCACCTCGAGTATCGGGTGGTGTGGGCGAGCTGCGAGCGCAGCGCAGCAGGTAAGCAACATACCCCGCGACCGAACTGTCACTCATGTTTAATTGAAGAATTTTCCGAGGGACTTTGAGCAATCAGCCAGACAAACATCCTTCTTCTATGATCTGCGAGAGCTCACGCGTCGATGAGCGCCAGCGCAAAGGTCTAGGCACCTGACGATAAACTTCAATAAACACCGGTGAGATGCTAGAGCTTCAGCCTAAGTGTTCTATGTGCGACCATGCGGCGAGGGTCAGGCGCCCAAGTGGAGGGAATGATGTTTCGCGTCTGGGGCCCCCAAGGGTAGCCAAGGGTCCCGAGCTGCTTCTTGGGAGAAGCAGTCATCACCGAAGGTCCCCCGGGGGTCTAGCCTGAACTGATACAATTACGAGGACGATCCTTTGCGTAGTTTCAACTTGGCCCGGACCTGTACGTGAAGTGCAGTAAGAGTATCGTGACCGCACTCCGAGTAGGCGCAAGACCATCATTGTACCTCATTGTACATACTTGGTGTGAGGTGGCGGAGTTAATATCTAAACGGGAGATGACGTGTGTCGAGCGCCCATCGGCGTCAGCAATGTCCAAGATGCGTCAGACGATTTGCGATAGGGTTGATATATGGCTTGATATATCAGCATGACCGTGAACCCCGAGGCTTAGGAGTCTTCCGAAGCGAGCCCCGCCACTGACGAACGCAAGAAGGTGACGGGAGTGACTGGTGTGAGAGCCCTCTCCCTAGTTGCTATGACCAGAATGGACGCGCGCTGTTCACCTCTGTGGATACTTGAATGCATGGAACCCAGGCACGGAGACAGGGTGGCCTCAGGACACGCCCGGCTTGGGAAACCATGGTCCTTTTGTGTGGTATTGGTCACGGTATCGGGACAATGTGGGGTGAGATACTCTACACGTCTGCGTGAAGGGAAATGACACGAGTATCGACAGCATAATTATCAGTCATGCTAGTCGTTGGCAAGCACAAGCGGTAGGTACCCGCGCCCGACGTAGGGTTAGTCCTCGTCCATTGCCTGCCCTTTTTTCCTGTGCTCTTCCACACGCTTTCTCATTGCTGAGCGAGCGCCTTCAGCGGCCGAATCCAACCGACCCGCCTTAGCTAGGGCGAGAGCCAGCGAGTGGATCAGCCCGACGTAGTTATGCCTTCGGAGACTATTCTCAAACTGGGAAACGAGAGTAGGAAGGGAAGGGGGGAGAGGGGGGGGGGGGGCAGGTCAGCGGTGAAAAAGGTAACAGAGTAGGGCAGGAAGCTTACTGCCCATCTCTCCCGCTTTGCATGTTCATCAGCGAGACGCTGTGCAAGCTCGGCCTCCCGAGCACCATCTCCCGACGACTGGGCCTCTGCGAGCTGCGCCTGCAGCTCCGGGAGAGGGTCGTCGTGTAATGCGAGAAGGCTGAACTCTAACTAAACGGGGGTGAGCTCACCCGCACAAAAATGCGCCAGCCTGAATGACCCACCGAGCCTGGCGGATACGTAGCAATCCGCGCTTCAATGACTTCCCTGCATCCGATCAGAAGGTTGTACTGTGATGCTGAGGGGAAGGAGGCACCCCACCGTGCTCGTGCAACCCAGCCCTCGCCACCGTCGTTGTATGGGCCGTGGGTGATGGGTGATTGCTTAAGCCCGTCTAATTCATACACCGCGCCGAGAGCCGGAAGGTACACGATAAAATGATAAGCATCTTCAGTAGTCTTCGACGAGCCAAGACCATCCAAGGATATTGAAGAGGGAGGAGATAACGCATTGTGTGCCGCACGGAGCCAGTCTGCACTCGTGACCGCCATGCCGCGCGTCTGTGCATCCATCCCGGTAGTGAACGACAGTAACTCTTGAAGCTCCGAGCCCACGGTAAGATCCGGTATGTTCGCGAGAGCGTTTAGTACAGCAAGGGTTGCGCACGCGTTTTGCACGACCTGATGCGCAAAAAAGCCGGAAAACGCAGGATCATACGCTCCCCCCGTGGAGTCGGGCTCGCCCGCGCCCGGAAGCCATTTGAAGAGGAAGATCAGCGCTCGAAGAGGCTGGAACGGCGCGAGGGATGTGGCGTCCAGAGAGTAGAGATCATCAACGACCAGAGGCACACCAAGCGTTTTGAGTAGCTCGCTGTGCAGCGAAGTCCGTCAATGAACAAAGTGAAACACGAAAATGGGCGCTTCGACGCACGTAAAGACCCCAGGATCAGACTCCGTCAGTTGCCAGCCACTCGAATCATCGTCCCCAGACATCTCGGTAGAGGTTCAGACTGAAGTTTCGTAGCGGTGGAGCTGGAGGACGAGTAGTTCGGAATGCACGTTCGGAAGTTGGGGCCCGCTTTCCGTGACGCGTCCGGCGGCACGTGGCTTTCATTTTCCGGGCCACCGCTATCACTTCCTTCCGTCTTGGCGCGCTCCCAATCTTCGTCTATGACTCAGTCAATCAGTCGCAGGAGCTTCATAGAGAAACCGCTACACGCACATGAAGGGATGTGTGTAAGAAGTGGTCAAACCGGTCGCAGAAGGACTTCATTCATTCTTTGTGCGCAAACTGCTACAAATTGCAGGTTCGCCCAAGGGCTCGCCGGTGAAGTTCAGCTTACGCTGGGTGTTTCATCTTGGCCTTCTGTGGGCCCTGCTGCCTCGGCTAGAATGGCCTGTCCTCCGCGATCGCCTCTCCACAAGGGGATGATTTCCACTTGGATTAAAGTTCTGTGGATGTCGCGCAGAGACCGCGCCCCTCCTTGGTGCCCCTCGTCAAGGGTCCGGGGATAGCGACATTTCGTCGACCGTACACCACATGTCGGGGGTGGTTCGACCCAGCGTGCCTCGATCACCTCAACCCTCCGTCTTCGCATCTGTAATCTTCGTAAACCAGTAATGTGGTAGCCTGGCGTCCCTATTACGGGTCAACGGTATCCTCCGCCGGTCCTGCTCCGTCCGGCGTGCAGGGAAGCTAGCCTAGACGCCCCAGGCGTCAGACACCGTCGCGCCAACACAGTCAGGTGTACGCTCATGCTGTCATTTCATTGGTCTTCTATCTCATGGTGCAAGGCTCTTGTCTTCTGCCCGTCTTTGCTCGCTGCCCCCGGCGTCTTGTTGAAAGCAGCATCGTTGACCCGGTCAGAGGGTGGCAACGATCTGCTCATTTTTGGTACTTTTTAAGCTTCCGGCAAAGGTACCACATTGGTACATCGCGAAGCAGTCGCTTCTACACGAAGGTTACCCTTTCCTGGTGACCCTGCTTTCAAACTGCTATGGCCGCTTCTTCAGTATTATTTAAAATAGCTCGTGTGGTCGAATATATTCCCATTGTTGATTCGGATCTCGTCCACAGCCACTCGACTGCGGAGGTGACTTCAAGATTCCCAGTAGAAGACACGTTGTAAGCACGTCCGGGGAATATGCAGAGCGGTTCGTGGTTCTGGCAGACACACTATGATCCGTAGAACTTCCAGTACTGTAGTGCTATCGGTGCACGATGAGAATCAGAATGAGGGACAAGTCGAGTAGACATTCATACGAACCGAATAGGCTGTTCCAACTTCCAGTTGTGAAAGCTGGCTCGGGCCTCGGCAACTGCCGGGCGTAGTGACGGCCGGGGAGTTCCACGATGTCACGCTAACTTTGCACACTCACGACCTGTCCTCCACTCAACCCTCCCGCTGGCATTCGGCCGGGCTCGCCCATGAACTATCGTTGAGTGCCGAGCATACCCACATGACCCTTGACCAGACGCGCGCCGATGGTGACGCAACATACCCCCCGCCTGAAGAGCTGCAAGATGTGCACTTCGCGACCCTCGAAGAGAAGAAACGCCTATGGTTTCGCGACGCGCTCATCAACTCATTCTTTATTGCTGCCTGGTGCGCCCCCTGTCTCTGTCAGTCCGATTGCATTGCTTTAACTGTCCTTGTCCTGCAGGTTCCTCTTCGCCATTGTGCTGTCGCTGTACAACAAATGGATGTTCGCACCGGAGCACTTCGGATTTCCTCTTCCGCTCTTTGTGACTATGATGCATATGTTTATCCAAACGGCATTGGCATCCATTTTGCGCTTCGGTTGGCCGCACAAGTTCCGCCCAGAGTATGACCCATCGAAGGAAGACTACGCGTAAGCACTTGTTCTCTGCTTGGTTCGTTTCGGATTGGATGCGCGTTTCTGACAATCTCGAACGGCCTATTCACACGAGACCGACCCGTTTGTTACGATACGTGTCTGTGTCAAGCCTCGTAATCATGTACTGACGGTGCACCAATCACTTCCAGGAAAAGGGCGGTTCCAGCGGCAGTCAGTACGGGTCTTGACATTGGCCTGTCAAATCTATCCCTCAAGACCATCACACTTTCCTTCTACAGTGAGCTTGGCGCCGGGCGCCGGCGTGTCATGAATGTTCAGAATTGTTGTCCTAATGTCTCGTTATTATTTATTAATAGCCATGGTCAAGTCTTCCTCGCTCGTCTTCGTCCTAGGCTTTGCTTTCCTCTTCCGTCTCGAGACTTTCTCTCTCCGCCTCATCGGCGTTATCCTACTGATCTCGGCGGGGGTACTTCTCATGGTTGCAACCGAAACACATTTCGTACTTGGCGGCTTTGCCCTCGTACTTTCGGCCAGTGCTCTAGGCGGCCTACGTTGGTCCCTTACGCAGATGCTCATGCGCAACAAGCGCTCCGGGATGAACCACCCGGTCGCAACTATCTTCTGGCTCGCGCCTATCATGGGCCTTACCATGGCCACCGTGAGCGTCTCTATTGAAAGCTGGAGCGCTTTGCCGGGTTCTCGCTTTTTCGACGGCCCCGGCGCCACGCTTCAGACCATCGGCCTCCTGATTCTTCCGGGCGTCGTTGCATTTTCTATGGTGCTCAGCGAGTACTAGTGCGTGCTCTACCCCCAACTGCCTCTGCAGTGTATCCAGTAGTAATCGAAATGTACTTCAGTATTATTCAGCGCGTCGGCGCCGTCCCAATGTCAATTGCAGGCATCGCAAAAGAAGTCACCACAATCAGTGCATCAGCCCTGCTATTTGGCGATGAGCTCACTCCGTTGAATATAACGGGTGTCGCAGTAACAGTATGCGGTGAGTCTGCCATCAATCGAGATTGCTGCGCCGTCGCACCCCTTCAATGGCCTCTTTTACTTACAAAGGCGCACATGGCTACCATAGGAATCGCGCTATTCACTCTCCACAAGTACCACACAAGGCTCGAGTCCAATATCCCTTTAGACGCCCATGGACAACCGCTAGACACCGAAGAAAGCGCGGGGTCAGGGCCGGGGGCCATCGCGCTGCGCGATGGCTACACCCCAACTCCGCTAGGGAATGCCGACGGCAGCAACGCGACAGTACGTACACGATCCCGCCCTAGCTCTGCCACATCACAATAATTGACTTCTGACGTGTGGCAACCTAGTTGGAACCGCTGTTAGCCGCAAGTGGGGGCTTGCATGCACCGAGCCATGTGCTCTTTGACTCTGACATAGACGAGAGCGACGAGGAAGAGGAGGGTCGTAGACGCGATCGACGCTGATGTGTATGTAGAACTATCATGTTGTCGTTCGGTTTGGAACTCCGAGCGCGAGGCACCTTCCGCTATCGTGGCTCTTCAAGGGCGTCCAATGGAGGACGTCACCTCCTCGCAACCCTGAGCACGGACTGCGCCTAATTCTGTGTGCATGGCAAATTCTTTGAGTAATGGCGGCGCGACAAGCCGAGACGGCATCCCCCCGAGCGCAAGCTGATCTTCTGGGGCGCTCTCGGACACAATGGCCAATGAATTGTATGCGATCGTCGAGTCGAGACTGCAACGCTAAAGGGGTGGGTGGACACTGGCCGGCATGGACAAGCCGGACGGCCTGGCTGTGAAGTTTCGAAATAGCAACGCTACGATGTCGTGAAGTGGCTTGCTGATCCTTTCCTTTGCAAATCGCGTAGCGCGGCAGTGGGAGGGGTGCCGCGCAGTAAGCTGTGCTAGCAAGGTGGCGGAACATAGAAACTCGGGGTGCATCGCTCCATCCCGAGGGCATTCAGGGACAAGCAACCCTCGGGCAAGTGAGGCTAGCTATCAGGTGCCCTCATCACGTCGATCGGTCCCCCCCCCGTCTTGCAACTCGATTGAATGGCTGATACGTATGTTGAACGCCACGCGCACGCTCAGACTAACGAGGCACCCAGCCATCGGGCGGGGCGTCAATCATGCCGGGCGCTGAGCATGTGTGGGCCAGCGCGGCGGAAGAGGCGCGGGAGCAGGTGCGAAACGCCGGCGCGCGTCGGAGTACGGGTCACACCGACGAATTATCGTTATATTTATATATAGGTTTACTGCAGAAACGAGCCTAATATTCGTTGCGAGAGCGAAGGATCCAGCGGGATCTAGCTCATTTGGGAATTCGGGGAGGCTGTGAACGCTCGGCACGCGCCGGCAGACCCATGAGCTGCCTTCCATCCTCCTGCAGTGCTACGTTACTACGTTATGCGACCGACCACGGGTCCAGTTCCTCTGGCCTCTCTTTTCGAATTATAATGCACGCTCTGACTCGCGCGGCAAAAATTCGCCGAGAAGCTGGCTGGATCGGCGGCTTGGGCTGCTATCGGCCACTGCAAATTTTCCAGCCCAAACGCTGCACACAAGTCATACCAAGCGGTGGCCGGTGGCCCACGGAGCGCGGGAGCTGGCCTCGGGGCTCGGGCCTCGGGCAGGAGATGCAACGGTGTCTGTAAGGCGCCTAAGCGAGGGCATGAGGAGGTGCCAGCGGCAGTCCTTCTGACACCCTGGCAATGAGTCTGAGTCATCGATGAGTCCAACTCGAGCGGTCTCTGAGCCGGTGAGTTCGGATCTTCTCCAGGCACACGTGCAGAATCTGCCTTGCAGCTCGAACCGCTCGAGTCGTCGGTTGACCATGGTTCCATAGGTTTGAAATTGCGCCTGGGCGTTCGCCAATCTCCCGTGACAGATCCACTCCCGACGGTCTCTCTTGCCACCTCCCACTATGATGGAGAGCTTTAAATACGCTCGCCGTCATGCACCTTTCGAATATACTTCCACTCATCCTCGCACTTCACCGCACCCTTATCGCTAACGCGACTTCACTGCACTCATGGACGGTCTTCGTTTCGTACTCGAGGCTCCCCAGCTCTCTCAGACTCACAAAAAACGCCCGCGGCTTGTGACCTCATGCGACAACTGGTGCGTAGCCACTTCATCCTTAGCAGGATTAGGTTGCTGAGGCGCTGCTCCGAATAGTCGCCTGAAGAAGATCAAGTGTGTCCAAATCAAGTCTCACCCACGCTGCGAGGCCTGCGAGACTGGCAACACGCCATGCCAGTTCCGTGACCGGGAGCGCTACTTTGCCGAGCGCAGCCGCATAGTCACCGGTGCAAGCGCTGGCTCCAGTCCAGCACAGAGCCGACGGTCGTCTACCCAGAGCATCGAGCCTCCTGCACCCCAACCTACGCGGAGCGAGCCTGTCGACTCCCTGGGCTGGTATTCAGGCACACCTGCGTCGTCAGAAAACGGTCATCCATCACGTTACGCATCAAGCTCTCCCTCGTACAGCCTCTCTTCGTCTCCGCAGTCAAACCCTGATCAATGGTTCTCATCTCCGCTGGCTGAGCCTGCTCGGCCTCATTACGATAGGTGGGTTCGGGCGCTGGCTTCGTAAAATCCGAGATGGCTGATTGGCGTGCCACAGGCAGCACTCCTACCCCTCAGCTCTACCCCAGCTGAGCAACGGCACCTCCCGCGGGGACTATGCACCGTACAGCATTCCGGATGCGCGCAGTGATCGTGTCAGCCAAGTATCACCGTTGTTCGACTCGCGTCAAATGAACATGCCCCACCCCGCAATGTTGGTCCACCTCGTGCAGGTCTTCTTCGAATGCTTCGCGCGGAACTTCCCTTTCCTGCAATACGACGACATCTCCCGCCGCATGTTCAACGGCACCCTCTCGCCGTTGCTTGCCAACAGCATAGCTTCCCTCGCCGCCCGCTATTCGCAATCATCAGATGTAATCTCGCGTGGTGCGACAGCCGTGTCGAATGCGTACGCTGACGCTGCGAAGGTGTGTTCCCTTGGTATAACTTGATAGGCCCTGAGGCTGATGCACCTTGCAGCGCCTCCTTCACGATAGCTCGCATGTGCCCTACATCGAGATCTTGCACTCGGTCATCGTGCTTGCGTGGACTGAGTTCAAGGCGGGGCGTGCTGCCGGACCTGCGGAGTACAGCCAGGTCAGCTCATCTCGTGTGCCTTATCCGAGTCTCATCACTGACGATTGCATCCAGATGGCTACCAAACTTGCGATGAGCCTGGGGCTCGGTAACGACGTTGTGGGCCAGGCCTCGAGCGAGCGGGAACGCACATTATTGCGCTCTACATGGACATCCGTCGTGCAGCTGCAGCAGATCGCCGCCTCGCGTGCTTGAGGGGGTGGCCTAGTGTCAGTTGAGGGCTATCCACACGGTACACACAGGGTTGTGCCACCCACTCTGCGCGCGCCTGCACCTCGGACGGCGCACCGAGTCTCCGCATCTCTCATGATCTCTATACTATCGTCTTAACTCCGCATCATTGCCATGACTTTCCATCTATTTCCGACCGACGCCCGATTGTACTCTATGTTCCTCTTTATTTTAGATCTGATCACTATAGCACAATAGATACGCGACAAACCGTCCCTGTATATACATGTGTAAAAAATTCTATCCTTACAACACACTCTTGCCGGAGGAGGCGCGGGGCCATGCTTCCGTGTCTCCGCCGCTCTCCTTGATCTGAGAGGATATGCGGGCGTGAGTGATCGAGACAATCGGTTGGCGCCAAGTACCTTATTTAGCGATTAGCCGCGCGATGCAAGATGTGTGGCTGAGTTTGCGACTTCCTTTTCGGCGCGACCATGAGCACAGCTGGGCCGCCCATGGCAATAGCGAAGGCGCGGCCTCCTCGTGCCCTACACACAAATAATGCACGCGCAGCGACCCTAAAGGCTACTGCTTCCGCGTCAGCGGCGGCTGTTTCGGCGCACATTCCTCACGCTGGCCTTAGTAGGCAGCCCAGCCACCTTTTGTCATTGCGCGCCTGTTTTGGAGTTGGATAGGCCGCGTTTGAGCTACTGACGCGCTGCGATCGATGTCCCGGCCATCAAGGACCCAATCTCGGGCGCACACTTAGTCACCATGTCGACGACGACGTGGATAGAGGACACGACACATTGTACGCTACACTCTATGTCACCGTGACGTGCCGACGGTGCCACAGTGCGTCGGGTCGCCCCAACGGCCGTCACCGGTCACCGCTCGCGTCCCAACCCGATACAAATGTTCACCCAGCCGTCTGCACCAGACATGCACGCGCCGAGCCACGCCAGCTCTGCCTCTGGAGGCGCGATCACACCTTGAAGTAGCGCATATGCGAGCGGCGGTGGAGCTCCGGGGCTCGGAGCGGGAAAGAGAAGCGGCAAATGCAGAGACAAAAGGTCCGCCAGGGTGTTCGGAGTGCCTGTGTGTTCCAAGATCGTCAGCAGGTATATCAGGCTCGCCGCTGGGTGTGGCCGGCACGCGACATCCGCGCGCAGGCGGCCCAGCACGACGGTACGCACCGTCTTCGAGAAGAGGCGGCGCAAGGTCTTGCATGACGGGGCCCTCGGGCAAATACAGTCTGATTGGCACGCTGCGGACACTGTATCCACCGTCCTTGTCCGGAGCGCCTTGCGGGTCAGCGGATGGAGGGCGGGTATGCAGTGATGATTGAACTATCGGCGGAGAGCTTGGCCGGGGAGGCATTGTCGTCGGTGTGACCTTGGATGCAACGCGCCAGTAATCATCAAAGTTATCTGCAGGGTCATCAGAGGTGCGCGCTCGGGTTCTGGGGGTGGGGCGTGGACGGACGCTCTTTGATGCCCTCCCACATTCCGTCTTGCTCTGCTTTCCGCAGACCTGTCATCCGTTTCGTATTTCCCCATCGCAGGAAATCGGCTTCCTTGAGTTGTCCCATGAATGCCTGCTTACACGCCTCCGCGCTCGGCGCGAGAAGAAGCTTATCGGTGGGCGGTGACGCTAGATGCAGGACGAGACGCAGCGGAACTGCCTGTGGACGAGCGGATGTCGACGCCGCTGGGCGAGATGACGCTAAAGTAGTATGGTTGTCATAGATGAGCCCAACCGGCCAATGCCTGCGAATTCGAAAGAGAAATGAGGACTTGAAGCTACCACGTCTGATGGAAAGCACACCATTTCAGCAGGTGACCTTCTTCGCTCTCAAACCACCAGTCCTCCTCTTTCATCAAGCGCGCGGCTTCGTCGTCGAACACAACCTCCTGTAGGAAACGCTTGATCTCTGGAATCAACAGAGGAAGGTATGAGACGCGCGGCGCCTGGATGAAGTAACATTCAAGCCCTCGATTGCTGTTGGCTGGGAGCTCCTTGGAATCCACGCGTATCTCGAGCGGGACAGTGCCTTCCCATACGAGCCTACGAAACAGCGTCGTGGACGCCGGCGAGGACGAGAAAGACGAAGGCGAGTGTCGTATGCCGCCAAAGGTCGACATCGTGGGCAGCGGCTGACGGCGCTTAGCCGCAGCCCGAGGACAAGTGACCGGTGCCACCTCCGGAGGTACGCACTCCGGATTCGAAGCCTCTCATCAACAAACATTTGCCACCCTTCTTTTCATCGTTCGCCCAACAAATTTCGAGCTTCGTTCTTCGAATATTAAAACGTACTGATCCTGAACAAGGGTCGTTGAATGCAACACCGAGGCGACCGTGCGGCTCTAAACCAAATGAAGTGTTCACTAGAACAAAAGGTGTGTACCCGAACATGCACAAGCTGTGCCACCACCGTCGATCCCTTAATCATCTGCAGCCGCCCCCCAGCGGGGCACATGGCTACCGCCGAAAGGCAAGTGTGCGTATCAAGGGCCCACAATCCCGTGTACGGCATCGACAAGAGGCGCGTCACCGCGCCACCGCCGTTGAATGCATTGAACACTGCTGCGGCATCGCGGCACGTTTGGAGCGGAGATTCAACCAGATCACAGCCAGATCGATTCAGTCTCAGTGCCAGCATGCAAGGCACCTTTTGGCACCTTCTCCCGCTTCCTCAACCCACTAATTTCAATTTAGTATTGACCACAGGTAGCGTCAAGGACCGCCATCAGCGCTGCTGCCTCCGCCTCCCTGGCGCTACTTGTGGGGACCTCCTCCCGCAGCAGGATTCCGAATTCGAAGGCCCCATAGCCGCACATTGTGGTCACGCGTTGCCTCTTCTGAGGCAGTCGGCGTACGGGCCTGCAGACACAAGCAACCGACCCTGCACGTCTGCTGTATCAGCACCAATACATGGGTCCTCTATGGTGGCTCCACGGTGGCTTCCCTGTACAATGTCCGGTCGCTGCACCGGCTTCTCGCGGTATCGCTGTTGAGGCTGGTGCCTATCTAAGGCTTAACCTGAACTTGTGCAGGGATGCTGCCACCACGAGGATCTCTGGTGAGCACGGCCCATCTTACCATTTGAAAAGTGAAAGGTTGAATAAGGCACTGACATGGACAGGTCCGTTGCATCCGCCCATCCGCCCTCCGCCCTCGCCGAGTGCTGCGTCGTCAGTTCATACCGTAAGCGAGCCGTTCACGGAGCTGAACCCTGACCTCAGCTTGGTCTGTCTGAGTTCGGGATTGCTCCTGGTATGGCTCTTTGCTTCCAGCAGCGACCATGCGGGACCATCGATCACCTCCGCTCTTTGCAGGAGGCCGCTGTGCTTACGCTCCAGTTCCGGCCGGCTTCCGCCGCATCCAGCCAGTTCGTGGGGTTCCGTTCACCTTCCGCGTCGCCGAAAAGCCCTGCACACGATACACTGTTGCGGATGGCATAGACAAACGCGACCGCACCCCCGCCAGCGTCCGCATAGCCCTGTGCGGATGTATAACCACAGCATCCTCTCTCGTGGTCACTAAATTTGCATTTAATTGAGTGCCTGCTGGCTTCGGGCTGCACGGCGACAACGGCGGATCGGACCAGATTGGGCTCGCGCTCGCGTCACTTCAGCCATTCTCACCATACAGCAGGATGCTAGATTGCCCCAAAGGTTGTTGTACCAAAAATACGAAGATGCGCGTGCAACTTCAATACAGTGGGCGGTGCATGATGTCTCACCTATGTTACCTTCGAAAAGGGGGCGTGTCAAACATCAGCGGCAACATCAGACAGTAAGCTGGCGCTGGCGCATCGACGGGATACACGAAAACCCGGATGCTTGGGAATAGGAAGCAGGTGTCCCGGTCTAGCCGGCAAGTAGCGGTCGAGCCTAGCCGAGGCGGGCCCACATCTGCCATGCCAGGGGTCCACCCTGTGGTGGTCACTCCATGACCTCCATTTTCCGCGCGAATACAAAGTCCTTCTTCCGCCGATCGTAAGTGCCGAACAGAGATAATCCAGCATCTGCTCTGGTGTGGCGTGCGATTCGAAGACCGCTGGTGAACGCGGGGCGGGTGCACCTCTGCCAGTGCATATTCCGCACCCATTGTCATCAGGCAAATACGTGCACCGCATGGTATGGAGAAAGGTGGACTGCAGTCTCGAAGGGTCTCAGCCTACCCGCCTCGACTTGGGAAGAACGGTTCATATTTGAGACGCATGTGGATTACATGTGGAGATAGACGTGCATGATCTACGCGTAGATGGGGGCAAGCTTGCTCCCGCCCTGGCACAACGTAATGTGGCATCTACCACATTGGAGATCATGAACCGGTCTCGTCAGGGTTGTCGCGCTGGTCAGGCGATGTTACTCGAGGAAAATCGCACCGGTGCGACGACTCGCCTTATCATCGAGGTCAGGACACGCGCGGATTGATCGGTGCGGTCGGGACGCTCGGTCCGATCTGGTCCGATGTTATGGCGGACAGGTGGATTTAGCGCGCTCGCAGTGCAGCTAGAAAGTGACCTGCGCAGAGCGGAACGAGATCAACACGTCTTAACCCACGCCATGCGCAGACCTGTCGTGCACTGCCGATGATGTGTTGGTGCGTCAGCAGACCTGCTTGGCGCCAGGAATAGCAGCCGTCACCGGCGAAGCTTCACCACGGTAGGAGTGCGGGATGACGATACGGAGCTCAGAAGACACCAGTACCCCCCAGCACATGTTGTTGCAAGGACACTGGAACCGACCAGACGATACATGCGACTGTACTGATCGCGGGTCTTGGGATGGGGTGGTGGACGAGGTCAACCTAGACCGAGAATCTCTGAATCAGGTACGGCTTCTCAGCCTTGGCTCGTGCCTAGCTGTCTAAGAGTGAGGTTGAAATTCGTCTATGGTGAGAACCAGGAACAGGTCGTCCTGCGTCTACACAGCGGCCGTCTGTCTCGCGTTTTTGGTGTTTGATCTGGTACACTCGGATAAACTTGGGGCGTACGCTGCCAGCTTCAGACATGTGAATAGCTTGTGAGATGGACGCCGCATTAAGATAACTCACGTTATATCAACGAAGCCTCACCAGGTACGGGTGATAAGGTATGGTGTACTATGGCTTGACCAGGTACGCTCGCTACTTGGCAGGTAAGCGCTGGAGAGGATGCCGCGCGACCGCCGCCTGTGACTACAGTACGTGTTCGTCAATGTCGGAGATGTGCTAAGCACGACGGAATGCAATTACCATTCCTTATGGATAGATTTCACGCCCCATGAGCAACGGATGCTCAGGAGCTTCGCCGGCCGCCGTTGTGGATGGTCGACGGACTTATTGGTGAGGTGTTACGATCTTGAGCGCAATTGGGTTGTAAGTGCTGTACGAGAGCGGTGTTGTTGAATCTGACGTCACAGATCGTCAACTAGATGAATGGACTTCATTGCGAACAGTGAGTTGCAACATTACGGTTTCTTTCACTGAGTACCACATCCCCTCCAACAGATCAGTCGTAGGAGAAGTTGTACCCATCATACCCTGAGATGACTTCGACAGTACCGCATTGATGGTGCACCTTGAGTTAGAACAGTGGTCCAATGGACGCCGCAGGAATGGGTATTGACACAGTCCCAGACCGGGAGATGTGCGCTGTAACAGTTGGTAGTCACGAGCTCCAGGGTCCTATCAGGACAAGGGTAAAGTGGTGTTGGCTGACGCGTGATCTCTTGTTGGTATGGGAATCTGGCTTGCAGGCGTCCTGAGTTAGGCCCAGTTTCCTAACAAGGCATTGACAGCAAGGTCCACATACAACTAGACATGCTTTTGAACGGGAGGAGGGACCGCGATTACCACAATGAGTTCCACGCGCAATATGGTTGAGATGGTGGGTTCGGTACGGTCTTCTCAGAGACTTAAGTTCGCGATGCATGGTCAGCAAGACCCATCGACGGAAGAAGTCAATCAGGCCCATCCGGGGTCTCGACTTATACACCAATGCCGGAAGCTCGCGCGCTGATGAGCATGGGAAGACTTGGGAAAGATGCGCCTGTCTTCTTATTGACCGGGCGTATACACCGAGGTTGCGCATTGCTGTAGATGGTAGTGGTGCAAAGAAGCCGTGAAGTGGGTCCTCTCTGGGGTTGCACGTTGCATGAGCATCCCCAACGTAATGCATCCCGGCGCTCCGTGATGTACCGGCTCCATAGTTCAACAGTGTGGTCGGGGGAAGATGAGGGCCTTGCGCGCCGAGTAAGTCCTCGGAACAGTCGAACTCAAGTCGTGAATATGCATAGCATGAGCGCATAAGTGGCGCTATCCCGTTTGCAGGGCCGTTGGACGCTATCTGAGAACATGTTCATCCGAGTAAACTACACCCAGTGTGTGCCAGTCTGCCAGACGCAGAAAGTCCGCGAGAAGGACGTAAGGCACATTCATTTGTTGTTATATACCCACACCCTGATTAAGAAATCACCAGGTGATGTCTTTGGATAAAAGAAGTACTCACCGCTCAAAGAAGCTTTAACAGCGATGTTCGCGTTTGATGGCGCAGTGATAATGGATGATGGGTGGATGAAGGAAGAAGACCGCACCACCCATTCGAGCACCTCCGCCAGTGCCGCTTGCTCGAAACCTCCGTCGCCAGGTCTCGGCGCGGAGAGAACGGCAGGTCCACAGCGAGCGCGCTGAGACTCGTCGGCGGCCAAGTCGAAGCGTCGTGGCCTCACACGCGCGTCACTAAATTTACTCCTGATTTCTCACGCCTCACATTCACGCCCTTGTTCAACTTGTCCGAGGTACCGCATATGCGCACCACATTCGGCCTCTCTCGTTGCTTGCATGTTATTGCATTTCTGATCTCTCATATCACTCTCAAATTCCTCCCGCATGGCTATCCTCAAAAGTTTTCGTTGATCGGTTTCTGGGTACCATCAGGGCCTTGCATCTGTCTCGCCGGTCGCTCGCGGATGCTTCATTTAGAGCGACGGAGCTCATAAATTAACTTTCGTTCAATCTGACCGTATGGCTTCCGTGGTGGGAACGTTCGAAAAGCTTCTCTAGGTGCTCAGATGAAGGTGCACGCACTCACGGTTCTTTCAGGCAAGAGGTTACATTCCCCTGCAGGTGTGGCATGAGACAGGAGCGCAGCACACCTGAGTCAAATCTGTCAACGAAGAAGCAGTTCAGGCTGCTCAACTGGCAAGTGGGTGTTAGATACTCCGCATTTCACACGCATGATTGCAGTCGTATCACAGAAGTCACGGACGATAAGGTCCTTGATGGAATGCTCGTAGGATCCCGTTCCTCCGACCCTTTTCGTCAGGCCCTCTTGCTTCCGTCATCTGTCGAATCTCTGGGCCTTCAGGCCCCCCCTCGTCTCGGAGTCCCTAACGTCGACGCAATCTGCACCCAGTGACGCCGTCGGGTTTGCTCCCATGACGCAAACCGCTGTCTTCATTGGTGTGGGACAGCGTCTTGTTGTTCGTCGTTCAAGCTGATCTCTCAATGTTAAGACATTCCCGCATGAAAATCGAACGATCCTATGGTCCACGCCGTTTGGTGCATTGTGGCATGGTCCAAGCGACCCCTCGCTGAAGCAATGACAGCCACATGGAGGTCACTGGAGGCTTCGGCCGTCATCGTCCTCTACAGGCAAGGAACAGTACTTCAGCTGCGCGCAATCACCGCGGTGGCTGATTTTGATTACCCTGAACAGTGGGGGCTGGAACGGATTTTCTTGCAGGGAAGTAGAGCAAGCTAGTTGATATTGAGCATACAACGTGCTTCTCATCCCGACACGCCGTTAGCCGCCTTCCTATTTGCTTATACTGACAAGTAGCGCTCACGGCACCCGCCCCCGACACTCCGTACGCGGGCGCATCATACGTACGTGCCGACACGCTCCGAGGTTCAGGATCGCGCGCTTGTCCCCGCTTTTGAGACGGCCAACGACACGGCTCAAAGCTCGCTACAACCGATCTTATCACGTACTGTGTTATCAATCTCGCCCCAACCTGCAACACGTGTCATGGTTCGATGATCACGACATGCAACCTCTCGGCGATGGGCGAGCGGCGCACCCCGTGCATGGTTGTTCATGTCGTAACGGGTGCTTTCGTGCACGACGGATGATGCATTGAGCAACCCTCGGATGACCTTCTACTGCATCATCGACCAAAGTCCGCACATTGGTGATGTGCGGTCGTCCAAAGCAGGCGTCCTGGGTAGTAGCAGAGCCAGGGATATGGTCCGTCTTGCCTATCTGGCGTTGAATGACGCCCGTCCCTGCTGATGACTTCGCAGTGGTTGATACTTTAGCTTGTCCCCGATGGGAGATCCCTCGCGCCACGGTGCTTTCATCAATTCTCAATGAGGATGGTCCCGTGCCCCGAACAGTGAGATGCTCCTCATTGCCACGCAGGGCGCCCACTCTTTCCAAAGACGCTCTATGGTTCAGGGCGGCAGCGGCTCGCTTCGTGCGTGCGATCGTGAACAAAGTCCGTGACCGCACCCGAAATCGTTCACGTGCTGCGCTTCTCTGTCGTGGCACCATTGAGAAGGGTATTCCTTTCCGTTTCTTATTTACCGCAGACCTCACGTATCGTGTGTTGCTTCCTATCCTTCGACCTTTCGTAGAACGACACACGACTCGGACGGGTGAGAGGGCGCGAGCTAAATTCAAGCTTGTTTAACAATCAATTTGGTTCAAGGAGCCCTGTACTCTGGCCCGGTCGATGGCGGTGGAACACAATGTCGTTAACGCGCCACGCCTTGTACGTGACTTGAACCCCCTCCAGCAGCCTCCAGCACATAATCGGTCAAGAACGTCCACCTGGCGGTTCGCACGCGCGCCCAGACTCGCTCCGAGCCCCCCGAACCGGTAAGCTTCTACGCCCTCTTGCCACAATCATGCGCTTCCACGACCCCACCCATGCACTGTCTAATAACCCACCTCTTCCAACAGAAGTCAGTCGGTGTTCCAGAGTATATGTTGCCCAGAGTGGCACTGCTATAGTCACCGATCACCCTGCGGGGCTCGTGCATTTGTCATACAGATCCGCGACCATTTGGAGGCGTGCGGGGCTCCAATTCGCCATCGCCCGGTTGCTTGTCCTGCTCGTCTGCAGCTATGCCGAGGATACTGTATGCCTCGGCCCAGGGCGACCGTGCCGTCAGTGTTCTCTGGTTCGCGAGCGCGCATCATGTGGAATCTCTGCTGAGGACGACCCTCGTATGTTTTCAGCGGAGGAAGCTTTTCGTTTAACTATGATTGAACCGAAGTTGTGCGTAATAATTACTAATAATATAGGTGTCTTGTGCAGACTCGAGGCTTCGCCCACGTCAAGCAGAAGTTCGCTGTTGGCAGCTTCGGGAATGTTCTCAGCGTGCTCAGGCACTGACATGCAGAAAGTGACATCGCGTACGCCGAGCTCTGACGTGGGGGTCGGTGATGTGCGTAGCGTGTGAGTCACCAGCGCCTCTTCGACCGCCGACGCTGCACTTGCCTAAAGAATGAAGTGGAGTGGACCGTCTGGAACCCGGCCTCGGTAGACGCCCCATCACTCTGTTATCGTCATCGCAACAGGAACCGGCCAATGTGCGAGCCATGAATCCACAACTGGCACTGGTAGGGTCTGACAAGTTTATAACAAAGGTACGAGCGCCCGGAGCCTTTCGACCATGCATTTGGCCATGTTGTATCGAGACATGTTCGCCGCGTTTACGCCTTAACAGTTCAGCAAGGTGGTTCGTGGGTGGAAGCTGTAGAATCCCAGAAACCTAAGCGCGCTTGACACGTTTGTGGGCCCTTCGGCACAAGGCGTCTAACGAGCGGGGGTTCTGAACAGTGAGTTCAATTTACGAAGTCGCAGCCCTGAAGGCCTGAAGACCGGGGCACCGGGACCGGGAGGGGCCGCGCCGTTTGCATCAGCTTCATTTTGTCGCTTTGGCACGCCCCGCGAATCTCGGCACGGGCCGTTATGGCATGGACGCTTCAATTGCCTGGTGGTGTTCCCGCGACTGCGTTCTGCAACTACAATCTGATAGTATTGCTCTGCCATTTTGCAAGCCTGACTTTTGTCACCCTTCTGATCCATCTCATGCAATTTGTCTTTCTGTGGTTGGGACTTCGCATCGCATATTGGCGCTTGATGTATAATTGGCTTCACCTGGGGCCCTCCTGGATTTTCAATCGATACGCCGAGACGTGCCGCCAGGTCTGTCTGTGAAATGCCGAACCTTTGTAGAAGGTATGTTGCGCTGTACCCAGGGACCTGTTCAAGTGGAGTTAAAATTCGACCCACACCATTCGGCGTGGTTGATGAGAGTCGAACCCGGTTCGGTTCCTCCAACGAAGTCGTTTGAGGAGAGAATAGTATTGTATCCATATCAGCGATCGGTAAACAGGGTATGAGTACACTGATGCTAGGTGTACAACGATGTTTCCATTAGCTAGTGGGAGGAAATGTCACACTGCCGGCGCGTCCCCGGACGTAAGGACGTCACTCGGACTCGGACGGTGCCCGCTTCGCAGCCTCGACAAATTCTTCTAGGACACGCTTGTCATCACCATCCTCCGCGACAGACTGAGCTATCCTCTCGTAGAGGCCGGCCATACCTTCGTGAATACCACCTGGGGGCCCACCAACGAATGCAGAGATTTCACGCATCTCGCCGACCCAACGATAGGCCTTTGGCAGCATGTCGGGAACTGCACGCACAAGGCGGTCGAGTACGGCCGGCTGCGAAGCACGGAGCTCCAAGAGTAGCGCGTCTGCCGTTGCGGGCGAAGAAGCATGGGCAGCTGTGAGGAACAACCGGTGTTAACAACACCTCAAGAGTCACTGAGCAAACCTACACAAGATCATGGTTGCAAAGAGGCCAGTGAGCCCTTTCATGATGCCCTGACATCGAATGGTGTCAGGGAGCGGGGAGAGAGGGAGAGGATACTCTACGCACAGCATACGACATCTTCAGCGCACTTGCATCGCCGACATCTGATCCTTCTTTGAGCAAGGACACTTTGAGCCCGAGGTTCCCGAGCTCGGCGAAAATCGACAGTGCATTGCCAGCATCGGACGCAGCAGAGGCGTAGAATGTCGGATTATACGAACCCTGAGGAGGCCCTCCAATGATGCTTGCGTCGATGAAATGTACGCCTGAATGGGTGAACAGGCCCGAGATTCGCTTAACGGTCTCCGGACTAACGGCGTTGCAGTCGACATAAATGGGAGAGGCTGCGCCCGTAGCAGTGCTCACAGCGTCATAGGCCGCTAGATAATCCTTTGCGAGCTGCTCTGCGTCTCGTGGTGGGAGGATGCTGAGAAAGAGCGGCGCCTGCGATACTAGGTCAGCAAATGGCACGTCCTGCATGCCCGCGTCTCTCGCGCGTTTGCGTGTCGCCTCTGAGCGCCCATCCAAGTTGGTAAGCACTGTGCAGCCTGCCTCCGTAAGGCGCTGCGCCACTGCGCCGCCCATCGCACCCGCCGCAATGATGGCGACTGTTACTGGCATGACGGTGTGAGCGAGATAAGGACGATGGGCGCCCGGGCCGGGAGGCCACAAGTGAAGGCGCCCATAACCCTAACCCGGTCTTGAGGCTAGGGTCAGCTGAGCGGCGACTCCCCGCTCGAACGGACTTTCTCCAAAACTCTGTCTGGCAAGATCTCCTTCTCTTGGTAGTTCAGAATGCTATCGAGGACTTCTCGGGCTCTGAATGGCGCGCGGAGCCGCCACGGTGGGAGGTTTCTTAGCTGTGAGTGTAATGTGAGCCATTTTGGTAGTTGAAATAGCTTATGTTGGGCTTCAATTACAGGTGCACGAGGTCGCCCTGAAAGTCTCCCGCCTCTTGGCTTCGCATTTGACATTGTGAAACGAGCAGTCCACACTGTATCAAGTCTCTGACACGGCCTTGCAGGATGGAGTCCTGCTGCGGGGGGCGAATGTGCTCCCTGAGGCAAAGCGAGCGTTGTCTATGCTAGAGGGAAATAACCCATTTAACACGTACGTCGTCTGTGATGCCAAGCGTCCTGGACTGACAGGTCCGAAAGGAGATACCTTATATCCTGGTCAGTCTAGTCATTTCCTCATGACGAGACCTCGCGAACCGTTTCAGATGACCAACGGAGGAGGTGCCAGCGAGGAAGCCCGCGCAAAGCGCCTTACAGAACAGCTTGGACACGAGGTCTGCTCATGATCCGGTCCTTCTGGCTCGTCTTAGCTCACCCTACCCGAAGATAACCACGTCGAATTTCATGCAAGCACATACCATTCTGAAGTCGCTAGCTCACGAGTACGCCAATCAGTCTGTCCTCGTACTCGGCGGACGGCGCGGGGTGTTGCGTAAAGTTGCAGAGAGGTAAGGAGGACTGCATTGTCGATAAGTCTCGCCTAAAATCCCTTTATTTCGAGTTATGGATTCCAGCATGTGTATACAACACTGGACATCAAGGCCTGGGATTCTCAGTACGCCGCTACGAACGCTAGTCTTCTATCATTGCCTCACTTCTCTCCCAGCGTCTGGCCATTTTATGACCTCACCCCTGAAGAGAGGGCCTCCGCCAGAGTTTGTGCATAATCCTAGTCCATGCCCCGTTTGACGTGTTCAGCAGAGCCGTAGCCTGTGGACTTTTCAAAAACGCCGATATCCGCAATCTTCGTCTTCCATGACCCGCGCAACTGGGCGCTCGATATTCAAATTATGACAGACGTCATCATGTCAAGAGGCATCGTTGGCCGTAGCCATCCCGTAAACTGTGCGCCCCCAGTGCAGCTCGTGTTCTGCAACCCGGACCTCCAGTGGCGGTCCGAGTTCCCGCGCCCACGCCTTGGGCAAGGCGCGTTTCGCGAAGCGTTCCAAGCTGTCTTCAAGGTCTTCCAATTTCTTCCTATATAACAGCTTCCACGAAGTTAATTTCATACAGGCTCTCACCGGCGCACCGTATCCTCACGTGCAGTACGGCAAACCGACAACACCTACGTATGAGTTCGCAGAGAAGATGTTGCGCTCCCGAATAATGGAGATTCACGGTGCAGCTGACGCACAACCTAACCTGTTGGTTCCTTTGCTGTGCTTTCCGCTTTCCTTGATACTGATGATGTGGCCAGCTACATGGTGGGAGGTAAGCACATCAAGCGTGTCGTTTCGCTTGAATACCTTTGTGGCTGACAGTGATGGTGGGCCATGTGCAGACAACCCTGAATCGGGTACGACGTTTCCCACGCTCTGATTATCTCACACATTCACCGTGGCACGTGGCGGGTGTCACTTTATGATTTCGCAGACATCGCTGGTGCAAATGCAGCTGGCTGGTCTTCGATCCTTGTACACACAGGTGTATATGATCCGGAAAGCGGGGATCCTTCTCACCTTCCAACACATCAGGCCGAAAACGTCGAGGCCGCTGTGCGGTGGGCGATCGAGCGCGAAGTTGAGCGGGTGCCACAATGTTGAGGATGGCGGAGGATCATTAGATGTTCGTGTCAGTGAGTCGTGTCGCTCTTCGCCACAATGTCACGCCTTGCTATCTCTCGCTATACGTTGCGGACACCTCGGCTTGGACTTCGGCCTAATGATTTGTGGCTTGCCTATTATCAACAGACACTTTCCACAACCCAAATGCTTTGTTCGCGAGGCCTCGCCCCGCCACCGTGGTCGTCGATATTGTGGAGTGCGCAAACGTCCCTGCGTATGCTGCATGTATAAAATACTACCCCCATGCTCTGCTAACTCATCCTCACGACCAAACTACACAAGCACATCGCCCGCTCACGACAACCCGATACCTACTCGGACTAGATACCCTCCCAATTGTACAACATCACTATCATCTATACTAACCCTTTTTAATCCGTCGGCCATTCACGATGTTCCCTCTCCCAATGCTCTCTACGACACCCATAGACTTGGAAAGCATAGAGTACGTCCAATGCGGGCGAGTCGAATTACCTCTGACGGTTCTATGTAGCTCTCGTCAAGCGCTTCCGTACCACCTCGCTTTCATGAAGGTACGATCCATGTTTCAAGTACCTACATCATTGCTGATAGATGTTCCAGAATACGATCCTTCGCGCCTTCAACAATATCCATGTACAAGCGCGCCAACTACGGCCCGAAGATTCGCGTTTGGGCGCGTTCCTCGAGTACGTTATGGGCACTTGCGACGTTGTAGCGCTGCACGTTCTCAGTGAGGATCTACTTCGTTGATTGTGCCTATCAGAATCTAACAAGTCAGCGGAATTGCAGCGGATGAGCGATTGTTCCGCATCCCGGTCATCGCGGGCGTTGCATTGGAGAAGCTCCTCGACCCAGAATGCGTTCAGGACATGCGCAGGGTGCTTGATGGCGCCGAGCGTCTGCAGAAGCTCGCTCGGAAGTATTCTAAGGTGATTGGTTCATCCCTCTTGTACCTGTTTGACGCGATGTGCTCACACGTCGCAGCACCCCGAAGAATACGATGGCCGCAAGATCACTGGGTACCTATCCTTCTGCGAAGAGTTCGCGGCTCGCGCGTGGGTGCAGGTGGGAGTCCACTTCATAGGTTTCGTGAGAAGCAGTAGCTCATGTGCCGATGAAGGTTCGCGCTGTTGACCCCAGCCGACTCGTTGGCACCTACTCGGAAGCAGACATGCGCCGTGGTCTCAAACGTGAGTCGCTCTTATCTCTCGTACTTCGCTGTATTACTCACAAACAACAGAGATCACTGACTGGTTCGTGTGTCAGTCTGATCCCGCATTCTTGGTGCCGTAAGTCATACCCTGCTTCTCTGTATTCTTGGCAGACTGACAAGGTGCTACAGGTTCATCTATTCGCACCACGACCGGGAGACATCGCAATCCTGGCCGAAAGTCAGCCATGCGAGTCGCATCACGCTGCCATGCTTGGCAAAGAAATATGCCAAGTAAGTTCCCGCGCTATTCGTGAGTCGGCGCAACTGAGGAGGCGCTGTAGGTCGTGGGAGTTGGCGCCTTTCGATGTGTCCACTGGCAAACGACGAGAGTCTAGAGAGAACACTTTCGAACATTCTTCCCCGCTTTCTTCTACTCACTCACGATCCACCAATTAACGACTGTCATTTCACGATATTTATGTATTTATGTATTTATATGCCCGAGTGCTGCATACAGAGGCATTGCATTGTGGCCGCATTATTTAAACACTGTATTTCTATCACGCTGTATTTATGACACTGTAATTTGTATGGGATGTCGATGATAATTTATGACGCGCCCAATGATAACGCGACGTGTGAGCTTGATTGCGTGGCGAACTAGTATCCTGCAGGCCAGCATGCACATGGACGCCGCACATTAGCTACACACCAAAGGTCGCGGGCTCGATGTTGGGGAACAAACCCCATGTGCTCAGGTCTGAGGCAAGGGCTCGCCGATATTAATGCATCGCCATGTCCCATGCCGTCAGATAGATCCCACTTTTCCAAATATGTTGAATTGGCGGTTGCTCTGGCGCGCACAATATAGCCAGAGAAGATACCTACCGTACGCGTCACCTGCCAGTGTGAATATCTTGTTATATGCAATTCGATACATAGCCATCGACAAAAGGCGTCTTTATCTCGCAGAGAGAATCACGCGCCGACAGAAGGCAATCTGTTCAGACAGTGTTGCCGGTGTTTGTTTCGCATTTGGCATGCGCTCGGTGCGCGCGTGCGCGACGGCGCCGCGTCTCCGTGTGGGCTCAGACTTCCGGCCTCCGGTATCGGCTGTCGCCGGTATTGCACACGGTTGTATGAGTCCGTCTCCGGCGCGTTTGTTCAACTTTCTGACCGCACAGTGCCATGCCCGAGGAAGCTGTAATGATGGCACCTTCACCTCCGTTCCAGCCACTCCGATCCCGCTCGAGTCAGTAGCCGTCCATGACAACCCCTCACACGGTCTAAATGCAATCGTATGTCCCATTGAAGCACCATTACTGCGGAGCATTACAGGTCTGAGCCCCATCAACGGTTGGGGGGCGCACGATCGTGTAGGCTATGCCTTGGCGACCGATGAGCAGAGAGTGCAGCTGGGTTCTGGCCTTGTGCAGGCTATACGTTGTCGAAGTCTTCTTGGCTTGGCATCCCGGCTCTCACGCTTGCCTGCTTATGCCACCAGCGGCATGTAGGTCCGCAGGAACCGTTACAGCCTCTCGGGACCGATAGTACCGGCGGCTGAGAGCTGGTGGACGGTATCGGGGCGGACAATTGGCCAAACGCTCGCCGCCATCTGGCCGGACGGGTCATCTTCTATATCTACTCTACGGCCAGGGCCGCCAGGCCTCTATGAAATTTTCAGGCCACAGCAACACCGATGCCGCGACGCAGCCTTCTCAGGTCTTGTTGTCTCCCTGTGCAGTAAAGGTTGTGCATGTGCCTGTTTGCGGCTACTTAAGCCCGGGTAGAAGACACCGACGCCTCTAAGTCTGTGCGGCTACTTTCCATTTTCCGCCTCCATTACCCCTGGTACACGTCAGATCCGTAACTGCCTCTCAACAGGCGCATGGCTTGTATTGCTCGATCAAGGTGCACGTCGTTGCTCAAGGCACAGGCTGTTCCTCTCACACGCGGTCTGTCGCAAAGATCATCGATTTTGCGGGAATGTAGCTTATAATTTTCCCAGAGGTTGTCTATGGCTCTCATATACCTGTGCCGCCATCGGAGGCGTGGCAAGCGCCTGCGTATAAAATACCTACACGACATGTACGACGACCGTAGAAATCTGTGTTCTGCACTCAAAGCCCCCTATTCCTTCACAACTCCACTACGCTATGCTGCTACCTCTGGTCTCCGTTGTCGCCCTTGCTGGCATCTCTGAGGGTCAGATTGCAACTATACACCGCGATGTACACCCACTGATTCCTCGGTAGCTTCCTTGACTCGCCGAGTGGCGTGTCCTGACGGTATCAATACAGCCAGCAATGCCGTCTGCTGCCCTCTTTTTTCTGTACGCGACTTTATTCAGGAACATCTCTTCGACGGCGGAGAGTGCGGCGAAGAGGTGCACGAATCGTTGCGCCTCACATTCCACGATGCCATCGGGTTCTCTCAGTCGAAAGGATCGTCTGCGTACGTTTCCATGTTATCTGAGCATTGATCGTGGGCCTGATCGTACTACAGAGGTGGTGGCGCGGACGGTTCTATGATCACATTCTCAGAAATAGAGACGGCATACCACGCCAATCAAGGAATAGACGAAATTGCCGACAGACAGAAGACCGTCATTGCCCAGGTTCAGAACATCACCGCCATCACCGCCGGAGATTTGTGCGTCTTGTTTTTCCCACCAATCAATCAAGGTGGCTGACAAGCAGCATGATAGCATCCAATTTGCTGGCGCTGTTGGTGTGTCGAACTGCCCTGGTGCACCTCAACTCCAATTTCTCTACGGCCGCCCTGCTGCCAAGGCCGCAGCCATTGACGGGCTAGTTCCCGAGCCGCTTGGTATGGCATACTCTATGCGCGTATATGGGATTCTAATACAGCTATCAGATACTGTCGATAAAATCCTTGCACGGTTTGCTGACGTTGGAATCAGCTCAGATGAAGTCGTGGCGTTGCTGGCCTCGTACGTCCCAGGACATCGAGGATAGCACCAGGTTTTTTGATACATTGCATACAGGCACTCTATCGCTGCTGCAGACCACGTTGATCCATCGATCCCAGGCACACCTTTCGACTCTACGCCTGGGGTATTTGATACCCAATTCTTTGTGGAGACACAACTCCGGGGCACATTATTCCCAGGGTATTTATTCAAATTCCAAACCAGTCACCATCGTCACTCGAGCTGACTTATGATTATTCATATAGCACTGGGGGAAATGCCGGCGAGGCAGAGTCACCTCTTGCCGGGGAGATTCGCATTTTGTCAGACCAGACGCTCGCGCGTGGTACGTCACCACGGCCTGTCAGCACCACAGTTCCGTTAATGACCTTGGTCCTTCTCTTCTAGATTCGCGCACGGCGTGTACCTGGCAAGGGATGGTTGGTCAGCAGCAGAAGATGGCAGACGCCTTCAAAGCCGCTATGTCGAAGTTGGCCATTCTCGGACACTCTGCAAACTCTATGACAGACTGCTCCGAAGTCATTCCCACACCCAAGCCGTACAACGGCAAAGGCGCTCATTTCCCTGCGGGACTTTCCAACAAGGATATTGAACAGGCGGTGCGCATAGCCAATACTTTGGGTAAATCGACCATCTGAGCTGACGAATTATCTGCACAGTGTGCATCGACGCCGTTCCCTACGCTTCCCACCGACCCTGGCCCCGTAACATCCGTTGCCCCTGTGTAAGCCTGTGCATCCTCAGGCTACGGTTGACTGCACCAAGCTGACGTTGACGCGCCCGCAGCCCGCCTTCTTAAGTCACAGCGCCTGTTGATGATTTACTTCTATTCCTTCTGGGTCTTCTACGGACTACTCGTGCACAGAGGAACATTGTATGTACGCTTCTATTAGCTTGGTAATACAGTAATGTCCGTGAGGGGACATCATTACTTGCCGGTCTATCGCATGACGGAGACTTGGTTGTGGCCCGCATGAAGTTTTTGGCGTCCCGTTCTGCGATGCATCAGCACTGGGTAATTGTACACGCGCTGAGGTATCGTATCCCACTGACAGCCCGTGTGAACTTCAACCCGGATGTTGGGCTGAGAGCGCTTGACTGGCGCCTGACCCCACATCTTGAAGCAAATTGCGCGTCAGTAATGCGGTTCACCATAATTTCGCCAAGTGAGATCGAGTACAGCATGGCTATGGCTTTCATTGATATTATACACCCCGTCATAATTCTAACGAATAGTACTGCGTGCTGGGATAGAATACGTGTGACTGTTGACATAGGCTGGAGTCGGGGACCGAACCCGTGCAACCCGGCAAATTCCGGCCCGTAGCGGTGACCGGCCGGCCGCTCCGGGGTCCTACTCTTGCGCCCAAACCACTTCTGTGCTCGTCGCACGCGGCATCAAAGCTCCCGTTATCCCGTTCATTCCAATGCACAATGCGACAAGGGCTTTGAAGTTGTCCTCTTCATTCTCCCGCACCCCTGGAGGTTCGTCGGCTTTCTGCTTTCATAACTCAGCCAGCCTGAAAGGTCCTTTCCACCACAGCTTCATTCCGTGCCAGCGCTGGTATCAGGGAATACTCCAGGAGAACGTCCACATGTCAATCAAAAGAGGGGTTCGCTACGCACAGTAGTGCAGCATGGGGGTCTTCTATCCCCCATAGGCGTGGATACTCCTCCCAGATCGAGAGTGCCGAACCCTCTTCCAGCCAGTGCGTCTCTTGCGGCCATACTTCGCCCGGGTACTGATGTGCTCGAAATTCCAGGTCTCCCTTATTCACTCCAAATGGATCTGCATGGGACAGCGTCTTCGAAGATATTGTCAATGGGGATCCTCAAATTCCTGTGACGCGCGACAAGCGGCCCCGTGCCAGTCTCAACTCCAGCTCACTGGAACCACGTCGTCAAGCAATGACAAACCGCGAGCTGCACGCTTTCGACGAGATGTTCAATCTCATTTTTTCGGCTGCCAACGAACGCAAGGTCTTAGAGGATGGTACAGCGGCAGCGCTCGACATCAATGCGCACAGTCCTCTCAGCGGCTTCCTCAAAAGCCTGTACAAAAACCCCCGCACGCGCGAGGTGACCGAGGACATGACGGAGCTCGATAAACTCAAGGAGCAGCTCGCATTGTGTACGTCAGACCAAGCGATGCTGGAGTGGGCGGAACGCGAGGTGTTTGGTGCGTCGGTTCGCGCAGAAGAGGCTACGCGGGCCGCCTTTGATTCAGGTGACACACCCCCGCAACACCTCCAGCCCCCGTCGTATCCCCATCTTCTCGCAGCTCTCATGAGAACAGCTCGTGAGCGGTACGACGATCCCCACCTCGCCCTTGCATTCTTCGAGCATGCACGGAACCTGTCAACCCTGTCTTACGTCTTCGGATGTACGACAGAAGCCTACAACGAACTCCTGGAGACGCGATGGGACTCGTTCCGTGACTTGCGTGGCGTCCATACGGCCTTGGAGGAGATGCGGGCAAACGGGATCCCTCCAAACTCTCGCACGCGTGCTATCGCAGATGACGTCCGCCGAGAGGCTGGTGCGCGCACTCTCTGGCTCGAAGAGAGCGAGTCGGGGAGCGGCGAAGTGTGGACTGTGCTCGCAGCCATAGAGCGCCTTGCGGCACGACGCCCTCACCACCAGGCACAGAACACAAGAAACCCCCAAGTCAAGCCACTGCGCGACCTGTGGAAGGATCCCAGTGTGACTGGCGACGGAGGTTCTGGATATCATTTCGGCTTTGGGGACTCGGGATCGGAGCAGAGCAGGTGGAAGACTGGCCGGCACGTAGCACACTCCTCATGATGGTTCACTCCCTATTGCATCCACCTCTAGTATTACTTACATATGTCCACTGGCTCTAGATAATCGCATGTTCCCCCGCTCTGCTAACGCTATGACGTATTTGGTTTGCTCCTGGGTAGCAAAGCGATTGCCGACAAAGGTCTCCGCCTCCCCTTGGTACCATTTCCATGAGTACTTCCCGTCGCTAGGTTGAGGTCACGAGTCCATTCTCTTCTGGAGAGTGCGATAGTTGCGGAGACCACACACAACTCGAGCAGCAGCTGCACCCGCGCCTCGTCTTCCTCCTGAGCGCGCAGTTCGAGACTCGAATCTCTCAAGCGTATGGATGGGCCTTGGCGCGCAGCCTCCAAGGGTACCCGCGTTGGTTTTAAGCTCGCTAGTCGATACCCGTCACGGACAGCCACGAGCTGCTTATCGACGCCCATCCGTAAGAGCCAGTACGCCAATACCACACACGACGCGCCTACCTCGAGCAAATCCTCCTCTCCTTCATTCCACGTGTACCAGCCCTTCACCGCCTCGTGTGCCAGCACACCGCGTGGCGCACCAAGCTTGCGTGCGTGCCAGCATCCCGCAAGCCACTTCCGCAGGCTCGCGCTGCGCACCTCTGCCTTGGCCGGGAAATGCCGCCCGAGCACAACGCGTGGCGGCTGCATTTTCAGCGCAGACCACGAGATCGTCGCCAGCCTGCCGTCGCCTTCCCTCTCCATGGAGCGGATGGTGGTCTCGCGACCGCCCGGCCAGCGGCGCCGCGCGCGCGTCTCGACGACGAATATCGGTCGAGACGGCCCCGCCGCGTCGCCGGGCCGGTCGAGCGTATCGCTTCGTGCCGTTCTGGCAATGCTCATCGGGCTCTGTGGAGAGTCGGGCTCGACGGCCTCATGTTCCTGGGGCGGGCGCTCGAGGACGGATGCGGTGGGAGAACTTGGGCGCTCGTGGACAAGCGTCGTATTCAAGGGGTCATCCGAAGTAAAGCGAAGCCGGATCGGTTCTGTCCAGGGAAAGACCCGCGGGGCCTGGGAGGGGTGGCACATCAGTGCAGGAGCGAAGGTGCGTTGCGTGCGCACGCCAGCGTTACATAACGGTCTATAAGTACGGCGCCGTTCACACCCTGCGGCGGCGGCGGGTGCTCGCGCGCGGCCGGTGCTCGCTGCGGCCGAGGGCCCAGTACAGCCGGGGCGGCGATTGTGGGGTTTGCGGGCACGGCGCCGGGTGACAATGGTGTGGGTGGCCAGCGGGCTTTGGGTGTCCCCGCGACTCCGGCGCTCGTTACTGTAGCATTGCGGAGGGCACGTTCACGGGCGCTAGCCCTGAAGGCTGCGCGTGGGATACTTGGGCCTCTATTTCAGTCGCAGCTGTTCCTTCAAGAGAGAGCGAAGTCAGGCGAAGCCTGATTCATCGACAGGGGCGCAAGGAGGTCGGGCCGGGCGTTTTCGCGATCTCCCGTGCATCGTCAGCCGTCACCTTGTGAGGACAGAAGACCGCCCTGAGAAGACGCCCGGAGGATGGCCGGTGTTGGCGGGTCGCCTTGGATTGGGAAGTGAGTACGATGCGTCCGCTGGTGCGGCGCGTGGGTTGTGCGAAGCGCTATGGCTGCTGAGCTCGTACCTCAGGCCGCTGCGCGTGGGACATCTCGGGGTTCTAGTGGACGTGGGCCACCGGCAATTCTTCTGTATGTGTGAAGGACTGGGCGTCTACGATGCGAATGGATGTTCATCATCAGAATGGAGAACGGGTCATCGTGCACGACCCTTCATAGAGTTATTGGTGGAGTGTATGTTTGACTCCTGGAATCGGATATGAGGTGGGGTAATGGGATAAGGATTTTCAGGGCTGGTAACTAGCTTACGGCGATGGATTGCCTGTTTTCCAGCCAATCGTCTCCGCCCCTGAGGCAGCTGTCCAAGATAGAGTCAGACGGCACGAAGCAGTATCAACAACCGGAGAAGGCGCACCTCCCCGCCGCTGCTTACAAGGAATCTCTGGCGCCACGGTTAATGGATCCACTGCCAAGACGACATTATCGCATGCGGAGCGACAGGGACCATGATCTGTCAAAAGCTCATATTTCATCAATTGTTAACATATCAATCGCCACCATTCGTACCATCGACAGTGTGTTCGGTTTTCTCTGCAGTCAGGCAGATCGTGCCGGCCTACGAGTGCGGGATCTGCACGTGTGGCGCCTCCATGAAAGTTCTTATCAGAGAACATACCAGCTTTTCCTCCCAACAGCACCGAAAGGCCTACACAGAAGCTATATCGTAAGTGCTCGCAATAAGATAAAGTGCAGTCTGGAGAGAGAAATCCCCTATATTGGAGGCAGCGTCTGTCACCTTGATCCTTCGCAGCGGCAAGCAAGAGGTCCCCTGGCACCGGACGGGAAGAATCAGACGATTCAAAGCAGATCTCCGTTCTCGATATGTCGCGCAGGAAGGTTTCAACGAGCTGCCAGAGTTTGAGTGGCGAAGTCAAGGGCGGCGAAGCCAGCCGCTACTTCGGAAGAAGCCCAGCTAGTCAATTGGCCTCCTGTTGGCATGCGAGCCAGGATTCCGATTCGCTTTATCTTTCTTTCGATGTGGAGTGACCTCATTCAGACTTCCAATAGAGGGGCGCGGTGGTGGTATTGTCGCGAGTTTTTAGATGTGCAAGACGAAGGAAAGTCGGATTGTTTGAAGCGCCGCTCCCGACGCGGTCACGCGTGTGCTCAGTGCGCGTATCCGGCCCGGCGCTTCCTATGTCCTCCAATGCCACCCTTCCACAAAAGCCTGCGGTCGACGAACAATGGGGAGCTCATTCTACTCCTTGACTTCTCTCTATAACCACATCATTACCGAGGCGCAGAAAACATGGCTGGTCGACGCCGCAAGAGTACCAAGCGTGCACCGGGTCGCCGCACGCGCTGCATGGCAACGGATGAAGTTATTCAACAGCAAGAAGAGACTCAGGAGGTTCAAGAGATACCTGGTACGCGATATCTGCGTGTGCAGAGCACCGCGTTGACTTGCGTCCGTATCTGTAGACACCAACGGGGGTTCGCCTCCTGGTATTGGACGCAAGCGTACGCGCAGCAACCTGAGCGAGAACGAAAGTGAGTCTGGAGCTATAACATGTCAAGCAGCGTAATTGACCTTGTATTCAGGTGAGGAGCGCCCAGCCGAGAAGAAGATCCGGGCATCTCTCCACTCCGATGCGGCACGCCCCCGATCCGAGGAGGACGAGGATGACGCAAATTTCTTCCCAGCGCCCGAGGTAGTTGAAGCCGCTCGGGCGCGGATGTCGCATCACCAGCTCCCCCCGGACGGCGTTGAACAGCATCCTGCGTGGAATTTCGCCGACTCAGACATTGTTGTGCGGGTGCCTCGCAAGGTTGGTGCCACCGCTGGGGACCGCGTTGCGTTCAGACTGCATCGTGCGGTGCTTGCGCGTCATATGCAACCATTCGCAGACATGGAAGACCTCCCTGAGGTTGGCGCCAACGAGGACAACACCGCGACCCTGGATTATGACGGCGACACGGCGAGTGAATGGACATTGATGTGCACCCTGTTATATACGCCGTGCGTTTCATTGTCGTCACCTCACCATGACAAGCACGCTGACGCACACATATCCAGAGACCATTTTGGGAAGGACGATGTCCTCTGGGACGACATTCTTCTCCTCTTCAAGCTCGCAGACAAGTTTTGCTGCCTGCGCTTCCGTGAAGCGGCGCTAGCGATGCTTTCGGGTATGTTCCCCACGCGTTTGGAGAACTTCGCGCGCCGCCGGGAGATCAATCGCGTCGTTTGCGCGCCCGCGCCCATGTGCGCCGCTGTTCTCGCCGCCACCTTGATTGCGGAGCAGTACGACGTGCCGGAGATCACGCCAGCGGTGTTACTCACCATGCTCAACGAGCCTGTCGAGACCTTGGGCCGCAAGTACCCCGTCGCGCGAGGCAGCAGCGTAGGTGTGGGGTTGTCGTTGGAGGCGCTGGATTCCGCCCTTTCCGCGAGATTCGAACTCTTACTCAACAAGCAGACACGCCTCGATTACATCCTGAGGCCCATGTTATTGGAAGCAAGGGAACCGGGCCTACAACGAGACCGGCGCTGCCAGTACAGGGAGCGCAGGAGCCCGGTCGGCCAGCAATGCCACGAGTGGGTAGCAACCGTCTTCCGTGACTGGCGCGAGAGGTTTGCGAAGACGCCCATCTCTGAGCGCGATTCGCGTATCTTTGATGGCCTCAACGCCGCCACCCTCAATTCGCTCGGGGGACAGATCTGTGAGCCGTGCAAGCTCGAGTTGGAGCGCGCTATAGGCAGGAAGCAACTCGCTCTATGGGAGAAGATGCCCCGCGTTGCTGGGTATTTAGGCTGGGAGGACATGGCGACGCGGAAGCTCGAGGGACGCCGACAGTCGTATCAGTGGTTCATAGATGCGGAGAAAGAGAGGTGGGCGAGGCTGAATGCGAAGAGGGGGTCGAGGGCCGTTGCCGTGGCACCTTCATAAATGATGGTTCAGATGTTCTATATAGTGCTTGTTCAGTGTACGTGTGTCGATGTATGAGCTCTTTCTCGTCCACAGAAGCCCTTCCAGTTTTCTCTGTTCACTTATGACTGGGAGAATCGACAGTCGCGCATCTAGCGAGTTCAAGCAGGCCCAACCTGCTGCAAAGGCAGATGTTAAGTTACACTGATGCCCTCCTCGCGCCTTGAGCAGCCCCGACGACCAAGTAAATGAAAAGAAGTACGCCCGCTCTGCTTGGCCGAGTGCTTGTTGAACGACGTCGAAGGATTGGAAGAGATTTAATTTCCGGGAATGATCTCGTAAAACGTAAATGGCCCGGTGACTGACTGCCAGGGACAAGATACGTGCTCCACGCGGTTTCCAACAGCCGCAAGCTATACCTCAAGTGAAGCTTGAAGTGAAACCCCCCGCCCATCCCTCTCTTGTTCTCCAGCTCTCCCCCTTGCGCCACCACCATCCCCTTTGTTCGCTTCAAAGACACCGCCGGATGCAGCTTTCGCGTCGCCGCTAACGCCAACACGCTTTTCTAACACGCTCGTTTTAGTATAATGGCAACCTCGCCGCCACTGTCAAGTCCCTCCCTTTCATCCAACGCACACTTCTCTTCTGCATATACCAACGGACACGCGAAACCGCGCGCATCGGATGTCTCGTCGATCTCACGACAGGAGAGGAGCTATTCCACCAACCCTGTGAATCGATCCACTCCAGAGGTACACGTTAACGGCAGTCCAATTCGCCCCCGCCAGCCTCGAACTTCTACATCCTCTACACCCTCACAGGATGATGCAGCGTGGGGATCCCATTTCTGGGTAACGCTTGTAGATCCTCAGGTCAATTTGTTTTGGCCTGCTTTCTCCTTTGAGCGCGCCCCTGACGTGTTCCGCAGACCCAGGTTTCTTTCTTCGCGTGCCCTGCAACTGGACAGGTATCTTGGGACCCTCCTGTTGGAAACTTTGTGTACGTGATAATTCGATTGCCCGTGACGCGCTCGCCTCACGGCGCGCACGTTCGTCCAGACTACCGCCCAACGACAACGGTGAATGGTGGGAGATCGGGGATGAGTCGCGTGGTGGCATCCCGTATTACTATCATACGAAAACTGGGGAGACGGTTTGGGAAAAGCCTGAGGGTTTTGTCATCCCCTTGACAGTTCTCCAGGTGCGTGTTGCAACATGACCGTTCCTCCACCATTTCAAACACACCACATGTTAGAACACCGCCCTAGGTCGTCGACTCTCAAAGTCCTTCTCTCCGTCAGCGGACCATACTTCGACGGCGCCGGCGCCCGAGCAAGATCAGCGCCCTGCTGCCCGCCGTTCGCGCTCTTATACCAAGGAGGTTCGAACCTCTATTCAGGCGCCAGGTCGTCTGCAAGCGTCTGCTAGTGGTCCGATTCCATCCGCAAAAAGGAGCCCAAACCCCCCACCCATTGCACGGCGGAGTCTTTCGACCGACCCGCACCACTCGACTCCGTCGCGTCTTGCCCCAGCACTCCCGCCCATCCCCGGGTCCGAAGCAAGCGCCCCGCCCACGCCCACCGCATCACACCGCTCATTTGTGCCCACTCGCTCGCCGCCTCAATCTCTGAATGCCGCCGTAGAGCGCCTCGCACAAACGCCTCCGCGCTCGCCCGGAGCCATAAGCAGGACCAGCAAGACTTCGTCGGAGAGCGGCTACGCGAGCGCCCCGGAGTCGACGCGCGGCAAGCCGAAGCTGACCATCCAGCGGCCTGATAAGAAAAACGTCCCACCGGTCCCTCAGCGGCCCATTCCTACGACCCCGACGACCCCGACAACCAGGGGCCCGCGTGTTGGAGGGAAGCAGATCAGCGGGCCTGTACCGAATGCAGGTGCGTTCTGAGCGCTCGTTACGATCTCGCTGAATTCAACGGATACTTTCAGATGCAACGGCCCAGCTCAGCCCGGTAAAAACTCGCGCAGCGCGCACGCCGATCCTTATTCAGGCGCCACCGCCACTGTCCTCGTCCGCACTGACGACAAAGTCACTCAGCACTGGGTGCGTCCCCCCTGCCACGGCCCCCGCCACGACACTTACGACTCGTCGATTACGCAGCGTGCATCGCATCTTGCCCGAGGACCTCGCCTCGGATATCCAGCAGTTCGTGGAGTCCGAATTCGCGCTACAGTACTTTGCAACACACCGCACGGGCTTCATTTTCCGGCGTAGGGTGCCCCTCGAGCAGATGATGACCTGGCAGCGCGGTCCGCTGGCCGCGCCGCTCCTCAACCTCACCCGTACTCTCCACAAGGACGCGGTGCGCACCTTTCGTGCCGTGCAGCGGCTCATGGGAGATAGCGAGCGCGGCGCGGCGCCCGGCCCGAACATGCCGCGTCTCGAGGAGGCACGCTGGTTGCTCGGCGAGGGCCTCACGCACGGCGAGCTGCGCGACGAGATATACTGCCAGGTCATGAAGCAGCTGACGGGCAACCCCAGCGCGTGCGTGTGCGCCTCTCTGTGCGCGTAGCGGCAGTGCTGACGCGCGTGCGTGGGTTCGCAGGGAGAGCGCGTTCCGCGGATGGCAGCTGCTGTGCGTGCTGTTGGTGACGTTCCCGCCGTCGAAGAACTTCGAGACGTACCTGCATGCGTTCCTCTCCCAACGCACGAACGTCACCGAAGGACGCGTCGACGTGATCGCCAAGCACTGCCTCAAGCGTCTGGCTGCCATCGCAAAGAAGGGTCCCAGGGGCAAGCCGCCGACCCTTGCAGAGATCGAGACTGCGTCGGTATGGCAGTTCGTTGCATGTAATCCGCGCAGGTGTCTAATGCAGCCTTTATGCAGGATGCAGCGTTCAACCCGTCCACGTTCGGGGAGCCACTCGACGCTGTGTTCCGCCTGCAGGAGCGCACATACCCGACGCAGAGGGTGCCCATCATACTCCCCTTCCTCGCTGATGGCGTGCTCGCGCTCGGAGGCACTAAAGCCGAGGGAATCTTCCGTGTGCCGGGTGACGCCGAGGCGGTCGCTGCGCTCAAAATGCGGCTAGACCGCGGCGCGTATACACTCGAGGGTGTTGACGACCCGCACGTGCCCGCATCGCTCTTCAAGCTATGGCTGCGCGAGCTCGTGGACCCGCTCGTACCCGCGGAGATGTACAACGACTGCATTGCGTTCGCAGACGACGCCGAGGCGTGCTGCGCGGCCGTCGAGCGCCTCCCGACGGCGAACCGGCGCGTCGTGCTGTTCGTCATCAGCTTCCTGCAGCTGTTCCTCGACGAGCGCGTGCTCACCGCGACGAAGATGACGAGCGCGAACCTCGCGCTCGTGATGGCGCCCAATCTGCTGCGCTGTGGGTCCGACTCGATGTCGGTAGTGTTTAACAACGCCCAGTACGTGCCAAACGCCATGTGCATCCGGGACGCTGCGCTGACGGGCCCTGCTGCAGATACGAGCAGACGTTCGTGCACAACCTTCTGCTGCACCTCAAATGCGGCGAAGTCGACGCGCACTACGTGCCCGCCCACGGCCTCGCCGCAGTCTCCGCGGCTGCACAGCCGCGCACGTCCAGATCGCGCAACCGCCGCGCACACCCTTGACACCGACCCCCGTCGCTCCTTTTCTTTACATTCTGGTTCTTGTTGTTCTTCATTCATTGTAGCATTGATACCTTAGTTACCGCCAGACACCCCAGAGATCACCCATATATCCTTACATTCTTACCAGTTTATTCGCACAACTTGATCGGGCTCTATTGGTAGTCTTAATGCCACTGTATATTCTGCATCTTGGTGCCAGACTGGAATGTTAAAGGAGCGTCTAGTCGATTGAGGACAGAAACACAAGACAGGATTACGCGACGATAGGTAAAGGAGTGGAATGATCAAAGATACTTGACCCAAGAAAAGGAAATCAGTGAGAATGGATGTAACTAGTTGCTTGCCTCTCGCACGACCTCCTCAATCGCTTCCCCCACCCTCGCTGCGAGATTCTCCACAAACTCATCCGGCACCCCAGCACCACGCGACCAATCAAAGGAGATGCACATGTCACCGCCCGCCACAGTGCACACGCTGATCGAGACCGGCGCGAGGTAAACGCACGAGCTCTGGGAGAACATGGTCCGCGAGATCCGCCACCCGCCCTGCGGGCTGCCGTCGACCACACCGACGTTGGAGATGGAGGCTGACGCCTGGCGGTCGCCCTTCAGGTGCGCACGCAGAATCTCGCGCATGTCCCACACGAAGGGCAACAGTCCACAGTCGAAGTCGCGCGCGCCGCGCGCGAGGTGCGTCTTGACCTTCTCGTGCGCGTGTGACGCGCCGTCCCACAACGGGCCCTGCGTCTCGCGCGCCGTTTCCTCCGTCACGCTCGCGACGAAAGAGCCAAACGCCGGTGCGCTCTCAGGTGACTTGAAGAATCGCCGGAGGGAGACCGGGAGCATGACAGCGACGGATGCCGCATCGGGTAGGACCGCGAGCAGCTCGCGGGCGAGGATTGCAGAAAGGAGAGATGTGACGGTCGAGTTGTGTGCGCGGCATGCCCCGACGAGCGTGGAAACGGCTGTTGGGGGATATACGAGGTCGGTGTGGCCAGCTTGGAACGGCCCAGGCTTGATGGGGGGCCCAAGCCACAGACCCTCGCGCTTGCGGGGGAACCACTCCTTCCAGAAGGACTTGAGGACGAAGAAAAAACTCATGGAGAAGCTGACCAGCGACTCCAGTTCCGGCTCTAGTGGAAGAATAGGGACATCCACGATCGATTCCGCCGAGAGATGCGAAGCTGAGTCGACAGTGCTGAGAGCCCCGAGGAACAGGTGAGGGAAGTTGCAGGCGGCCATGCCGTCGCCGATAGTGTGATGGACGTAGAAAGTGATGTCGATGCCATGCTCCGAGTAGTTCGATGATGAGGGAGGAAGGAAGACGACCGCGCGCCATAGAGGTGTGGTCTCAAAGTCCCCGAGAGGCGACGAGTACTTCGACTCTAGATTCGCGCGCACCACTGCGTCCCGGTCTGCATCCTCGGAAAGCTGGACAACCTCCACAATCTTCGTCAAGTCGATCTTGTGCAACCGTGCAAAGCGGGGCTTGCGTTCAGATGGTCCTCTGAGACTGATTCCCAGAGCGGCATGTTGGGAAATGAGCTTTCCAAATGCCGCGAATACTACGGCCTGGTTAAATATAGTCGTGGGTGGTGGGTGGATTCTGCTTGTCGCGCCGACAGCGTAGAATTGCTCCTGGTCATGAAGCGCTATGAACCACCTCTCCATGGGGCCTTATGAAGGTAGCGTTAGCTTTCGTCGTGCACGCAACCAAACTGGTCTCACCGGGAGCGCGAAGTTTGAGACTATTGACATCCTTCTCCTTGAACAACATTTGCGGGGCTCAGTACTATAGCACTGGGGCGTGTACCGCGACGCTTTAAATAAATGTACGGCGGGTGCGAGCGCTACTAGAGCCGTCGCTGCGTAAACAAAACACGCCACTGCTTTAAATATCGTCGACTGGACTTACCTATTTGTGTGTCGCCGGGCGCCGATGGGCCATCGAAGTGGCGACGCCTAAGCTAGCGAAGTCATTTAAATCTTGCAAGCGGACGCCGCCAGCGCAGGCCAGCGTGCGCAGGTCCGTGGACGAGGACGCGGACGGCCGGGGGTTCCAAGGCCAGAAGTTGAGAGCAAGTACTTAGACAACCAGACATCGAACCTTACACCAAGGCCCGCTGTCCGAGACTCCATCACACGACCGGCCCGCATCGGTCGGGCCATGATCGGGGCCTTGCTGGTCTTGGATGGGCCCGGCGGCCAACGTGAAAGCTCCGGTTCCGAGTCTCCCGCGTTGCTTGTCGTGACTCCCTCCGCAGCTCGATCAACGCCCACACCATGTCCAAAACGACAGTGGCAAACGCTAACGTAGGATGCGATAGCAGGTCTGCGAAAAGAGAACGCGTCAATACCGTCCGGTCAAGGCTACAGGCCATCGGATTGAACACCGACTGTATCCACGTTCAAGTTACCCGCCGTGTCCCCCGCCATTGAGTCGTAGTACCCGCCTGGCAGTTTCCCCGCCCCGTCAGTAGTTCGCTGCATAAACGCCGCCGCGACTCACGTCGCGCGACCTTGGCACCTCAAACCACGACACCTCTGCGCCACCGATCGATGCCATAGCGCGCGGGGACTCGGTTGCGCCATGGCACGCCGACGCAGGCCCTTCCGACTCTGCCGCACTTGTCAGATCTAGAGCGGCGCTTCAGCTCTTCGATGCCTTCAGTGGACACCCAGCAAGCCCGGTGCAAGTAACTGAACGGTCGTCATTTGGCTGCCTCGACCAGCTCGTCTTGTTGACTGGTCGCACGGAGAGACGCGGCGGCAGCGTCGTCTTTCTACATGAGAGCCCAAGCGGGACATCACACATCACGAGAAGCTGTCGTTTTGATGAAATGCCACACCCGACAAGATAAAATGGCCTAACCCTAATTGACTCCAACTCCTTTCCAATATTGAGGCATAAACCTTCTTCTGTAGGTCATGGCATGTCCAGTGCGGACAGTTCGGAGCGCAGGAGCCGGCTCTCCAGCGGTCACATTCTCTCGGCGCTGTATGAGCCACCAACATGATGTGGGGAGGGAAGAAGATGTCACCGGTACCGAGGCGCCTGCCACCCCGCCCCAGGTTGCAAACCAGAAGCGTGCTGAAGATGACTACTCTGATGGTGGGCTGTGGGTGTGGCTAGGCGCCACTGTGTAACCTCCATAAGATGCGGCGTATCTGCTGACCATTGTTGGTAGGCTTCTAGTGTATGTAACCTTTCCAGCGCGAGCAGTCTTGTGTGGCGTGCATTTACTTCATTCTTCATACATCATGGACGTCAATAGCACATTGGGCAGATTTGGCTATGTGGATGCGTGTAGAGTCAGTCATGAATTGTTACAGACACGATTATGGGACCATAAGTAGAGGAGTGGAATGGCCGAAGATACGCGACCCAAGAAAAGAAAATTAGTGAGAACGAATGTGATCAGTTACTTGCCTCGCGCGCGACCTCCTCAATAGCCTCCCCCACCCTCGTCACCAGCTTCTCCACAAATTCGTCCGACACGCCAGCACCACGTCTCCAATCGAAAGAGGCGCACATGTCGCCGCCCTCCACCGTGCACACGCTGATCGAGACTGGCGCGAAGTGGACGTTGGCGCTCTG
Source organism: Gloeopeniophorella convolvens (assembly GCA_022496205.1). NCBI lineage: Eukaryota > Fungi > Basidiomycota > Agaricomycetes > Russulales > Gloeopeniophorella > Gloeopeniophorella convolvens. The sequence goes on along the minus strand of WTXD01000077.1, from coordinate 33,380 downwards.
AGAGAACATGGTCCGCGAAACGTGCCACCCGGCTTGCGCGCTGTCGTCGACCACGCCGACGTTGGAGATGAAGACAGACGCCTCGTGGTCGCTCTTCAGGCGCGCCCTTAGAGTCTCGCGCATGTCCCACACAAAGGGCAGCAGTCCACAGTCGAAGTCGCGCGCGTCCCGCGCAAGCCGTGTCTTGACGATCTCATGTGCACGCGCCGCGCCGTCCCACAACGGGCCCCACTTCTCGCGCGTCATTTCCACCGTCACGCTCGCGACGAACGAGCCAAACGCCGGTGCACTCTTAGGTGACTTGGAGAACCGCCGAAGGGAAACTGGGAGCATGGCAGAGACAGATGCCGCATCGGGTAGTACCGCGAGCAGCTCGCGGGCGAGGATTGCCGAGAGGAGGGATGTCACGGTCGAGTTGTGCACGCGGCATACCCTGACGAGCGCGGAGACAGTTGTTAGGGAATATACCAGATCGGTGTGGCCAGCCTCGAACGGGCCAGGCTTGATGGGGGGTCCGAGCCACAGGCCCTTGCGCTTGCGGGGAAACCACTCCTTCCAGAAGGACTTGAGGACGAACGGCAAGCTCATAGAGAATTTCACCAGGGTTTCTAGTTCCGGTTCCAGTGGAAGAATGGGGACATCGACGACCGGCTCCACCGAGAGACGCGAGGCGGAGTCGACAGTACTGAGAGCCTCGACGAATAGATGAGGGAAGTTGCAGGCGACTATGCCATCGCCGATGGTGTGGTGAACGTAGAAAGTAATGTCGATGCCATGCTCCGAGTAGTTCGATGATGAGGGAGGAAGGAAGATGACCGCACGCCATAGAGGTGTGCTTTCGAAGTCCCCGAGAGGCGATGAGTACTTCGACTCTAGATTCGCACGCACAACTGCGTTTCGGTCCGCATCCTTGGAAAGCTGAACAAACCCGACTACTTGGATCAAGTCGATCTTGTGCAATCGTGCAAAGCGCGGCTTGCGTTTGGATGGTCCTCTGAGACTGATTCCCAGGGCGGCATATTGGGAAATGAGCTTTCCAAATGCGGCGAATATTACGGCCTGGCTCAATACAGTCCGAGGCGGTGGGTGGATTCTGCTCGTCGCGCCGACGGCGTAGAATTGCTCCTGGTCATGAAGCCCTATAAACCAGTTTTCCATGGGGCCTTGCGAAGGTAGCGTCAGCTTTCGCCGTGTACGCAAATAAACCGGTCTCACCAGGAGCGCGAAGCTTGAGACTACTGGCATCCTTCTCCTTGAACAACATCCGCGGGCTTAGGATAGCGCTGGGGTGTGCGCTACAGCGGATCGCATAATCTTAGGCCCTTTCTCGACCGTTTACACACACAGGCGCTTGATTCCCGCTGAGCCCAAGATGGAAGGTCCGCCTATAAGCGCACTCATTTGATTAGTCATGCTTGGCTGATGGGCGCGCGGGCAAATGTGATTGGATGGGTCCTGCTGCTTGGTGATAGTTCCGATCCCCGCTAGACTCCGGCTGTGTGTGTAAAAAGTCAAAAAGGGGCCCATCGTTTTGCAATCCGCTGTAGTGTGCACCGCGACGTCTTAATACATGGACGACGAATGGAAGCGCTGAAACCGTCACCGCGGAAACAAAACACGCTAGAAGTTGGGAGCGAGTTGACATTGATTGTTGGGACCTTGCGAGACTCCAGCTAGGCAATGGCAGACCCGCTCTTGACATGACACGATCGGCCCGCACCGACCTACGGTACTATGCTGCTCGCGCCGTTTCCGGTCGTCTGTCGACACGACGTGGAATCGAGCATAGTGCGTCGCAGCCGGTTGATTCAGAGGCAGCGGACGAGCAGACTCGCTGAAGACGACGCGCGTTGATTAGGACTCTTTTGGCACGCCCGTCGCCCAATCCGGCGACAAGGCTTAGTCTCCACGTGCAGACCTTAGTAATCACAGATGATAGTCGATCTGTTTGATTAGACAAGGCCTAGCAGAACTGTCACAGCGTTATTTTCCCGATGCGATATATCAATTGCGGGACAGTTTGCGGGACTCTCTATCATTGACACGTCATCCCGATACTAATTAGTTCTCCTACTGGTTGGGACTCGGCATGATCATGCGGTCCTGGATGGTCTTGCACGCGCCACTGTCAAACGTGCCAAAAGTTCCGGTTCCGGGCCCCCCACGTTACCTGTTGTGGCTTCCTCCGACGCAGCATAACCAACGTCAACACCATGTTCAAAAATGACAAGGTGGCAAACGCTAATTCTGCGCGGGATGTGACAGGCTGTTCCTCTCGCGTGTTGCGGCCCATACAGCCTTTTCGAAGGCTGAAGTCAATACAAGTTGTGAGCCATTGCAGGACATGGGTTCTAAGGAGCACCAGTGGGCATAATCCTGTGTCTCAACACCGTGGATTATGGCCGAAAACGTACTTTTATGGGTACGGGTGATGTTAGGTTTGACTGTAGTCAATTAGAGACAAACAGAAAACAGGATTATGGGACTCAAAGCAGATACTAAAGGGATGAGTCGATCGAAGATATGTGACCAGAGAAAGATAAATTAGTGAGATGAATGCATCTAGTTGCTTGCCTCGCGCACGACCTCCTCAATCGCTTCCCCTACCCTCGTCATCAGCTTCTCCATAAACTCGTCCGACACGCCAGCGTCACGTCTCCAATCCAAAGAGATGCACATGTCACCGCCCGCAACAGTGCACACGCTAAGGGAGACCGGCGCGGAGTGGACGTTAGCGCTCTGGGAGAACATGGTCCGCGAGATGCGCCACCCGACTTGCGCGCTGCCGTCGACCACGCCCACGTTGGAGATGCAGGCTGACACATCGTACTCCCTCTTCTTCAGGCGCGCGCTCAGGATCCCGCGCACGTCCCACACAAAGGGCAGCAGTCCACAGTCGAAGTCGCGCGGGCCATGCGCAAGGCGAGCCTTGACGGTCTCGTGCGCGCGCACCGCGCTGTCCCACAATGGGCCTTGCGTCTCGCGCGCCGTTTCCACCGTCACGCTCGCGACGAAAGAGCCAAACGTTGGCACGCTCTCGGGTGTCTTGATGAACCGCCGGAGGGAGATCGGGAGCCCGACGGAGACGGATGCCGCATCGGGTAGTACGACGAGCAGCTCGCGGGCGAGGATTGCCGAGAGGAGGGATGTGACGGTCGTGTTGTGTGTGCGGCATGCCTCGACGAGCGCGGAAACGATTGTTGGGGAATACACGCGATTGATGTGGCCAGCCTCGAACGAACCAGACTTGATGGGGGGCCCGAGCCACATACCCTCGCGCTTGCGGGGGAACCACTCCTTCCAGAAGGATCCGAGGACGAATGACCAGCTCATAGAGAATTTGACCAGGGACTCCAGTTCCGGCTCTAGTGGGAGAATGGGGACGTCCACAATCGGTTCCGTGGCGACCTTCGAGGCTGGGTCGACAGTGCTGAGTGTCTCGATGAGTAGGCGAGGGAAGTTGCAGGCGGCCATGCCGTCGCCGATGGTGTGGTGGACGTAGAAAGTGATGTCGACGCCATGCTCCGAGTGGTCCGATGATGTGGGAGGGAGGATGACGACTGCACGCCATAGAGGTGTGGTCTCAAAGTCCCCGAGAGGCGACGAGTACTTCGACTCTAGATTCGCACGCACAACTGCGTCTCGGTCTGCATCCTCGGAAAGCTGGACAAACTCGACAACCTTCGTCAAGTCGATCTCGGGAAGTCGAGAAAAGCGCGGCTTGCGTTCGGATGGTCCTTCGAGCCTGATTCCCAGGGCGGCATATTGGGAAATGAGCTTTCCAAATGCGGCGAATACTACGGCCTGGTTCAATATGGTCGTCGGTGGTGGGTGGATTCTGCTCGTCGCGCCGGCAGCGTGGAATTGCTTCTGGTCGTGAAGCGCTATGTACCATTTCTCCATGGGGCCTTATGAAGGTAGCGTCAGCTCTCGTCGTGCACGCAACCTGAATTAGTCTCACCGGGAGCGCGAAGCTCGAGACCACTGGCATCCTTCTGCTTGAATAACATTGGCGGGTCCACTAATATAGCACTGGGGTGTTCACCACGACACTTTAAATGATGGACGACGGGTGTAAGCGCTAGAGCCGTCGCTGCGCGCTGCGGAAACAAAACACGCTTCGAAAATATCGTCGGGCGCGCGCCGAGGAGGCCGTCGGAGCGAAGGTGCCTGAGCTGGCGGGGTCATCCAAATCTTGCAAGCGGACGTTGAGTGGACGCTGTCAGGTCTGTGAATGAGGACGGCCTGGGGTGATAAAGCCAGAGGTTGAGAGCAAGTTGATATTGGACGTTCTGAACGTTTGAACGTTGAATGTAACCTTGCAGCAAGGCAATTGATCATGGCACCCGGGCGGGTCCGCAGAGGTCCGCAGCCGCTGTCGACATTACACGATCGGCCCGCACCGGCCGCACCGAGCGCTGGGCTCCGACTCGAGCCCTCTCATGATCAGGCTGCGGCGTCGCTTGTCGTGGCTTCCTCCGCCGCAGCAGCCGCAGCATAACCAACGTCCACATCACGTTCAAAGCCTACAAGGTGGAAAACTACCGCAAAAAGCGAAAGTTCGAGCCTAGCGTAGGATGCGACAGAGGCTATCTGGCCTCCTGCTGTAGCGGGAAGCATCACATATCTGCCTGCTCCCGCTCTATCTCGATACCGCCTGGACTTATTGCAGACGAAGTTGCTTGTTCGCGCCATGATCTGTGCGCCTGCCATCGCCGTATCAGTTCAAAGTTGGATGTGAGGCAGAGGCAACCAATGCACGAACACCTGGTATCTGTTGCATCCTTCAGCAACACGCTTTCCTGCACGTCTTCTCGGTTCTGAGAGGTTTGGATCTTTCGACAAAGTCTGAATTGGGTTCGGGCTTGACACCAGTCGCATTCTATACCTGGCGTTCAAGCCCGATTTATTGGATATCGTCACACACCGGGTAGCAGCAGGCTTTGATTTCTTGAACCATGTGGTGACGACTAAGTGTGGCAAACGCTCTCTTCTCGTGCGGTCGACGCCTTTTTTTTTTCGCCAGTCTCGCCCGTACTTAGTGAGGGCAACCAGTTCAGATGTTTTCAAACAGCAGCCGGGTATCATGTTCTCACCAATGACCCTTCATCTGGTCACTGCTATCGGCTTCGCGGGGGCGTCTCCTGTTCGTATGTTCGCGTTTGTTGATGCACTCGCAGATTCGGTGGCGTCTGTCTTCCTCCCACGTGATACATGCCGCCGTTCGATCGTCAACCGAGTCCACCCGAACGCGTCCAACGAGGCTGTCGAGTGGTGGTTCATCCTAGCGCTGAGCGCGCCCGCGGGGAGAAACCCTCCATCGACGCTCCAACGGACGTTCTATCAAGGTGCGCGCCTTCCTTTGCCTGGTCGCCCGCCCATGGCGCTCGTTTATACTTGCTCTTTGTTGGTTGTTGTCTTCGCCAACATAATCCGAAGTGAAATCTTATCGATAGTAAGTATGTATATCGTCACGATGTTAGCCTTGCGCTCACACCCGAGCCGCGCCTAGCTATGCTTTCTGGTCTGACGAGCATGGACTCTATACGGTGCTCCAAACTCCCAAGCCTGCATCCAAGAGGGCACTGCGGACATGTGGGCCGTAATTGTACTCTACAGGTTTCCGCTGGGTGGGAGAGGTGGCTGGCGCGAGGCCTTCGGTTTGCCACTTGCAGTAGCTGCAGAACAAACCAAATGGCTTGAGAGATATCATCAAGCTCAGTTTCCACTCGTCCATGGAAGCGCGCCAGGAAAAGTATGTGTGCCGTCTTTTGGACACCACTCTAACAGCTCGTGCATCTCGGGTGCACCGAAATGGTATCCATGCGTTCTTGAGTGGAAATTGCGCCCTGCGCGCTTTTGAACAAGGGGCGCGCGGCAACCATATAGATCCTTTGAGTATGGCGTGAATGCGTTAACCAGCTGAGCAGCCAGAATCATCAGTCATACACGTAGGGAGACTAGAACGAAGAATTACCTCGCCTGTCGCAGATTCGCGCTCGTCCGCCTCGCTCCCGAGTGGGACACCCTCGTACGTGAAGCGCGTGTGGGGCCAGCGCAGCGCAGCGCGGTGCAGTTGCTCGAAGCGCTTGCGCTTGAAGGCGTGTCCGACTACGGTGATGCGTGTAGGGTACGTTCCCGTGAGCTCGCGGAAGCGCGCGATGGAGAATAGCACGTTCTGGAAGGAGTCGAGCGCGGCATCCTCGGTCGCCGCGCGCGCGAAGGTGTCTGCGGGCGGAAGGAGGCCCGTTGTGCGTGCGAAGCGCAGGTACGATTCAGCTTCAGATGTTGCGCTCAGGGGGGAAGTATAGCCTCTAGGAAGGTTCTTAAGATCGCTGTGATATGAGGACATGGAAGGACCCCTCACCCGCTGAATATTAGGAGAGCACGGGGATCGTCCCTTGCAATTTGAGAGCTGGTTCACACCAATGGATGAGAAACGCGTGAGACGCAGATAGTTATGGATTCACCTCACCCACGAGCAATGTGTGCGCGAAAGACGGAAGGGCGTCCACGCCCCCGTTGATAGGACGCCAGCAGCCACGAGTCTTCGCTCTCTGCGTCCTCGGGACGCGCACCCGTCCAGATTCCATGCCCCGGGACGATGACGAGGTGATTGAGGCTGAGAGCAGACGACTTTGACGGTAGTGTTTCTAGGATGCTGCGTGGGAAGAGGATGCGCTGTGGTGATGTTCCAGTGCGGTGGAGGTTGAGTAGGATCGAAAATGCCAGGAGTGTCGCGAGAATGAGCGCGCTTAGGTTCGTCAGGCGGGCAGGGGAGCGGAGGAACTTCGAGAACGAGCGCGTCTGGGTGAGACGAGAGCGTTGAAAGGAGACCGGTGCGGGCAGCATCTTGCTGCTGCTCCCGCGAGGACGGACTCAGACCGGGACGACGTGTCTGGTGGATGAAAAGTCCAATAATTCAGTTAGGGCGCGTTTACAGTCGCATACCTGGGCACAGCCACCGGGGGAAACGGGCCGTGGGCATCAACGCTCTCGGCGATCCCACCTGGTCGCAGCCTTCTTGTCGACTTCGACGACCCCGAACTACTCAGACTCAACTATCATATAGTCTGCTCCTTGAACACAAACCGCACAATTTACGAGCGTCTCTTGTTTCTTGATTGCCACTTGGTCCAATGAGGTTCGAAACTGTCGCCTCTCCGGGTCGGCATTCCTGTGAGAACTGCTGCTCGTTTGAGGCTGCATTTATTCCAGAGCACCTGGCCTTTGCTGGAAGACACGCCTTCCGCGAAGCATGATCCGTAGTGCGTTGCAAATAAAACTGTGAGAAGGTGCGTTCGTGCTGTTCGGTCTCTGCGCACGTTCGTAATGGAATGCACTGAGGTGCGCCGACATCACCCCCAGAGCCCACACGTGTTTTGTTTATCATCAGGCTTGCCAGAACACGGGACGGCACGTCCGTGTGCTGTTGTCCGAGAGCCTTGTCGTCTGCTCCGCTCTGTTCTGATGCACACAAGTTTGCTTGACATCCTTGGCGCCTCCGCGCTCCACTGGTTGCCTGCTGCCGGTAAGACTGCCACGCGGTCGAGGCCAGGGTCAAGCCTCCACGATCCCTCAGCGTTTCTCCGCGCAAGGCTATCTTTACTCTCTCTGTGAATTTCGACGGCTCTATATTCACTTGCACTGCGTACTTCTTGCGACTCGCCCGCTCTGTGGGCGTTCGCTCCGAGCCAGAGGTATGTTCTAATTTTAGAGCAATATCTTTCGGAAACCGAGCTGTCACCGCATGCCTTCTTTTACCCCGCGCGTGGGCGCGTCCTTGCATATGCGCCACGAACATGCAGACCGCCGTGTTGATCTTCCCGGTTCCGTGACAACGTCACCACATGGTGCTGCGAGGCCCGTGCTTGGGAAGAGAAACCGTACCATGCGTGCACAAAGATAGTAGATATCGCTCCCGACGGGTACTTAGGGCGAGCTGCATGGGCTGCGGCACCCCTGAGCAGATCCCGCGTGCGCGCCCTCTGTCCCTTGATAACTTGGTATTGAGCAACGATGAAGACTGCGTTCCTCTCTGCACTTGCCGCTGCGCTCGCAGCGCCCAACGGCGTCGTGGCATGGGGAAACCTTGGGCACGAGACCACCGGGTAGGCCTCCTTCAAAGAACCGACGTGTAATTTGCTCAGTCAAACACCGCTTTCCATGCAGGTTCCTCGCGATGCAGGTACGGACTATCAGATGCGTGTGATAACGGGACTGTGACTTACCTGGCATACGTCAGTTCCTCGATTCGACGACGCTCTCGGCCGTCCAGTCGTCGCTCGGTTCCACCTTCAACTTCTCCCTTGGCCCTGCTGCCACAGTACGCACCGAGATCCACCATAGTGCCATTCTGCCTGACGCAGGTGGAACAGTGGGCAGATGAGGTGCGGTCCGAGGCGGCATTCAAATTCTCTGCACCCTTCCACTTTATCGATGCGGAGGGTGAGCTGGTCTACATCCGCTCATCCTGACAGCACGTGCCTATTATGCCGCAGATGACCCTCCCACGTCGTGCTCGGTCAACGTCCAGCGCGACTGTGGATCCGCTGGATGCGTCAGTACGTCGCGCTTTGCCTTTACCTGCTGTGCTTTGTTGACCTTCGATTTGTAGTAAGCGCGATTCAGAACTACACTGAGCGGATCCAAGAGCCGTGAGTTCACGCTCGACATGGGTTAGCGTACCCTCTGAAGACCTGACGCCTTGTGTCTGTAGAAGCCTCGACGCAACGCAGCACCAGCAGGCTCTGCTGTTCATCAGTAAGTCCGATACATGGCCGGTGAATATACCATCCGGCTTACCCATCCCCCAGCGCACTTCATCGGCGACATTGGTCAGCCCTTGCACGACGAGGTGCGACCCCGAACCAGCTCTTCTATCTGACTCACCACACAGAACTGAACCCGACTGCAGGCGCTCGAGGTGGGCGGCAACGATATCTCCGCAATCTGCAGCGGCTCCAAGACGAACCTGCACGCTGCCTGGGGTGAGCCCTCCATCCCCGTGCCCTCGTATGCACGCGCGCTGACCCCAGACGTGCCGCCAGACACTGGGATGCTGACGAAGAACTTGGACGCCCTGTACGGCGGCAGCCCGCAGACGTACGCGAGCGCGCTTGCAGAGCGCATTACGGTAGGCACCCGTGTCCCCGCAGATGAGTATAGTTGGTTGCTGACTGGGCGCAGTCGGGCGAGTACAAGTCGCTCTCGGCCGGATGGATCAGCGGTATCACCAAGTCCGCGCTCAACTCGACGGCCGAGCCGCTCGTCTGGGCGCAGGAGGCGAACGCATTCGACTGCGTGAGTGCCGCGCCCCGCTTACTCAGTTATTTGTGATGGGCGCTGAATGCGGCCATCTGTAGACGGTCGTGTTCAACTTCACCACGGGCCAAGACCTGTGCGACTCGGACTACTTCGATGCTGCGATCCCGGTTGTAAGTGCCTCTTCCATGGATACCTGGTATGGGCGCGTGAAACTGACGTATGGTCCGCAGGTCGACTTGCAGCTTGCGAAGCAGGGCTTCCGCATTGCCAAGTGGCTCAACACCATCTTTGGTTGAAGCTGGCGCTGCAATTATGTAACGATACAATCCTTGTTGTTTTCCTAGCTCTTGTAGCGTCTCGCAGCGGGCACACGCCGTGTAGTTTCACAAATGTTGTAGTTTTCTTGGGTTATACCGGCACACCTATGGGACTGAACGATGCTATTTCCGAGCTGCAGGCCAGCATTGGCGAGCAGAGGTCCATACAAGTACAGCAGTACGCGTTTGATTTTTACGTGTGGGTCCAGTTGGGCTTCCTCTTTTCCGCAAAGGCGCTCATGCCTGATCACGAACTGTCAGAGATTCTTCATCGCGCGAAGAGCAGGACACCGCACGCACCCTCCTTTTGATCGTTCGTCGCGAACGTCATGTGGAACAGCCTGCGCTCCGTGCGCAAGCCCTCGGTCAACGGCACCTCGAACGCTACCACGCCCGTCCATCGTCAGCCCCTCACACACCACACGCGCGCGCACAAGCAGAGCACCACGCACCAAGGTTGACCGCCTCCTTCTGCGCCTGCACCGCAAGCTGGCTCTTGCCCGCGATCTCCTTGCCGAGCGCGACGGCCTCCCGCACGACCTCGCCATCGCCCGCGCCGACGACGCGGCTCGCCATGCCCCACTCGAGCGCCTCCTGCGCGCTCCACATGCGGCCCGTGAGCGTGAGCTCCATCGCGCGCGACTTGCCCACCGCGTGCGCGAGCCGCTGCGAGCCGCCGCCACCGGTGATCGTGCCGATATTGACCTCGGGCTGCCCGAACTTCGCGCTCGGCGCCGCGATGAGGATGTCGGCCAGCAGCGCGAGCTCGCAGCCGCCGCCGAGCTGTGTGCGCCGCGCGCGGGCTTGAGTGGGCAGGGAGGGAGGGGAGTAAGGGGGAGAAGACGTACGGCGTAACCGCTCACAGCGGCGATGATGGGCTTGCGGATCAGCGTGAGCTCTTGCCAGGCTTCGAGCCATTTGCCCTGGTACACATCCGCGACTGGTGCGCGCCACGGGTCAGTACAACACGCCCTCGGAGCCACGCGACAGAGCACTTACATGTCTTGTCTTTCATTTCCTTGATGTCCGCGCCGGCTACACCACCGCACCACCTCGCATCAGTGGCGTTCCCCAGAAGCACAAACGCGGCGCACCGGCAAAGGCCTTATCGCTGCCGGTGATGACGATCGCGCCGACGTCCCTGTCTGTATCGAGGAGGTGCAGCGCCTCGTTGAGCTCCGCGAAGAGCTGGGTGTTGAGCGCGTTGAGCGCCTTGGGGCGGTTGAGCGTGACGAGCGCGACGCCCGGCTCGGGCGTGCTCGTGAGGATGTTCTCGTACTGCTTGCTGAAGGCGGACATGAGGCGTGCGCGCGCGGCGAGGCTGAGGCTGGCGGGGCGGAGGGCGGCGGTGGTGGTGCGTGCGGTGAGCTGGCGGAGGACAAGTGAGGCCATATCTAGCGGCGGTGATGCGACCTGTTTTGTGGGAGGTGACCGTGTGGGTGCAGTCGTTCTGCCGAGTCGGGGTTATTAAACCACGCCCGAGGAACAAGGTCAGCGCGGCGTGCCGGGCGCGCGCACACGCTCTCGCATGTGATCATCACCTTGGGACAACGCTGCAGCGGTATGCCGGGCGAAGAGCACAGAAGATTGGAGCCTTCATTGGAGCAGCCAAGCGGCGAAGGGATGACGACACGAACAACCAACTGATTATACCATGGAAGGTCCAAATACGACGACGCGCCCAAGGCAGAACATGATGTGTATGGTATTACTACTATCCGATAGAGGGACGAGGGAGGTGAGGTGGGGTGGTTACTTCTGTTCGAAAGCTTCATAGTCCATGCGAAACGGCAGTAGACGACGGTACCAGAAAGAACGAACAATCAAGAACCAATAATAATCACTAGATTTTGTGCCATGCTTCACATCAGTGTCAATGGCATCGGAAACACGGGGCGGGTGATAGATGGGGCTCCGCGCTCAGAGCAGCTGGCGCCAGCCCGATTCTTTGGCCTTCTTGACGAGCCTCTTGACCTCCTGCGAGCGCGCACGCGTCGTCACGAGCAGTGTGTCGGGCATGTCGACGATGACGAGATCGTCTACGCCCAAGCACGCGACGAGCCGGCCGGACCCTGGTACAACGATCCCTCCCGCAACCTGTTCTGTCAAAACTGCACACGTGTCAGCAGCGGAGGACGGGGCGCAATCAGTGGGTGAAACACACCAAGGCCGCTGTCACCTAGGATACGAGGCTGATTGGCTTCCGCAGGCAGGAGTTCTGCGAGCGAAGAGAAGTCTCCGACGTCGTCCCAACCTGTTGCACCACGGTCAGATCAAGAACAAAGCTCAGCTAGAAGGGCAGATGCGTACCGAACGTCGCAGGCACAACGGCAACGCGCCCTTCGAGTGCTGCCGGCTCCGCGACCGCATGGTCAATGGCGATCTTCTCAAGCCCGGGCCACACCTCTTCGAGCACCTTTGCGCGCTGCGTCTCGTCCTCCCAGACGGCCGCGATCCTCTCCAGGCCCTCCGCGAGCTCGGGCTTGTACTCCCTGAGAAGCTCGAGCAGGAGAGTGGCCTTGGTGACGAACATGCCGGCGTTCCAGCGGTACGAGCCCGTCGCGATGTACGCCGCCGCGGTGCGCGCGTCGGGCTTCTCCTTGAAGCTCGACACAAGGCGCGCATTTGGCGCTTCGGCGATGTCGAGCTTGTCGCCCAGGCGCACGTAGCCGAAGCCCGTTGACGGGTGCGACGGCGCGATACCGATCGTGACGAGGTAGTCCTTCTGCGCGACCTGCACAGCCTCCGAGACGGCGCTGAGGAATGCTTCGTTACCCGAGATCATATGGTCCGCCGCGAACGAGCCGATGACCGCGTTGGGGTCGCGCCGCGCGAGGATCGCAGCGGCCAGCCCGATCGCGGCCATCGAGTCCTTCGGGCCTGGCTCGCAGAAGACGTTGCGCGGGAGGAGGTCTGGCAGCTGTTCGTGGATGGCCTTCACGTGCGCGAGGCCCGCGACGACGGTCAGGCGTCCTGCACCACTGAGGGGCAACAGACGGTCCCATGTTGCCTGGATAAGGCTGCGGCCCTGCAAAGTGACATCGAGCAAGAATTTGGGATGGTTCTCGCGCGACAGGGGCCAGAGGCGTGTGCCAGCCCCGCCGGCGGGGATGACAACGTAGAACCCAGGGATCTCGCGAATGGGGCCGAAGGGATAGCTTGAGAGGCCGTTGTCGCCGAGCGGCGACGGCGCGTGGAACGCCGATGTGACGGTGAGAGAGGGGATCGAGCTCGGGGAGAGGAAGGGCGACTTGGCGCGGAGCTGCGGCGAGCTCGGTGCGGGCGTGTTAAAGCCGGGGGTGCCCAGATGCGGGCTTCGCATTTGCTGTCAAGAATGATGTCGTTAGGGATCACAACGACAGCTGGAGAGACGTGACGCATACCGCAGCGACGATGCCATCTCTGACCTGGCGCTCGAGGCTCAGGTTGGCCTGGCGCAACTCGGTGCACTCCTGGCGGAGCTCAGAGATCTCTGAGCGCTGCAAGGAAGAGTCAGGGATGTTGTAGACCTGCTTGGTGACATGGATCACGGACCGACTTGTGCACGGCGTCCATGATCTGGCCGAACATGGCCTCAAGAGAGAGACCATTAGATGTCTGGGTTGTCGCTGACGAGGCGAGGGGCGTGTGTGAGTAGGACATGGCGGCGAAAAAGAGGGACGAGAAGGTGCCAAAAAGAAAAGGCGGGGGATACTTATAAGTTATAGGCAAAGGGTCGCCGGCGGTCAACGTGTCTGGTCGCCCTGTCAGTTGACGGCGTCTACTATAGTGCACGTGGCCGCCGTCGCTGCCCACCCTGACCTCGGACTCGACTCGCTCTCGCTCTCTCCTCCGACGTCGACCCGTGTCCAGCGCATCAAGCGACCTCCCGCGACTCCTGACCTCGCCCCTGACCATCCCACCAGCCTCTCGAAAGAGAGGGCGCGGCCGTGGTTCGGTGTTCCTCGGCCTGCTTTCGGCAAAAATGCTCCGTGCGCGTCGTCGTTTAGTCCAGAACGTGCCGCTTGCTAGCACGTATCGCGTCCGTCTCGCTGGTTCTTTTCGCCGCTATTACGATCACCTCGATGAGAGCCCCGACCCGCGGCTGCCGGTTGGGGCGCACCCTTCCCTAAGCGGTACTTATTAACGCAAGTGGCCCGGCGCCGAGCGCACGTTGACCTTGCGGCGACGGTTATCGAAGTGTAGCCGTCGTCGGTGATACATCCTCTCTCTAGTGATTCCTGAAGCCTCGTTGCCGTGCGTACTGGGTAGAAAGGTCCGCACTGCTGCCTCCTCTTCTTGACGCGAACAAGGCTTCCATTCGACGCTTGCCTACACCGTACTAGCACCAGCACTGCCTTTCCAGGGAATCAGCTGTCCGGTGCTCTGGATGCGGCTTTTGGTAGCCTCCGCCGCTCGCTCCTATGATGCATTGATGGCTGAGGGTGATAAGCTGGGAGACCAGCGCCAATTTTTAACGTTATCTCCACATACTAACACAGGGGCTTCTTCTCCATCGTTTGCTTGCACACACAAGTACACAAATCAACTCTATCGACGAACTCGAGACTCGACTTGACTCGACTCAGGAGCGGGAGGAGCGCTCACGTGCTGCGGTGCTACCAGACGGGTGGCGGAAGTCGCGTCGCGTCGCGTCCCACGACGTCACCATGGCGCGCAGCGTCATTTTCGGCTTGCCGAGCGAGACCAAGTGGATCTCCTTTGTGTACACTTGCGGGGCGAGGCCCACAAACACCAGCCGGCTCGCTCCGCGACAGGGGGATAAATAGCCTGCGCCCTGCGTGCCAATCCTGCATCCCAACTCCTTTCCTGAACGCCTGTCAATCGTCTCTATACTTGATCTTTCAGCCCTGAATCATGTCCAGCACTGGTGCGTTCGTCGTTTTGTTGGTGTATGCTATGTGGTGCTTATGGTGGATGGTTGAGCAGAGAACAAGGACCCCACTCGTGTTGCGGCCGGCCTCAAAGCTGCCATTCATAACCCGAACGTGAGCGACACGGCCAAGCGCGACGCACAGAACCGGCTCGAGACCATGGGCGCCGTCGAGCACCAGCCCAAGGTCGATAGCAACTCCCACGTTTTGGGTGGTTACAAGGCCACCCTGAGCAGTACGCCCGTCCACGACACGCCCCGATGTTCCTACCTCACCTATACATCATAGACAGCTCAACCTCCGACGAGGCCAAGTCTCACGCTCGTGAGGTACTTGAAGCCGCTGGCTACACCTTTGAGCGGCCGGATGACACGCCCGAGGAGGTACACAATAACCACGTCCTTGCCGGCTACAAGGCAGCCCTGCATAGTGCGTCATTCCAGCAACGGCCTTGACCTCCCACGAGGTTACTGACCGCGTTGTGACTGTAGACCCACGTGTGTCCGAAGAGGCGAAGCAACATGCTCGCGAGTATCTGCGGGAGTGTGGCCAGCTGCCTTGAACTGGAGGCGATTCGCACAAATTGAAGTTCAATCGTGTATCTGTACGATAAACTGTGGAGGTTCGACATAGCTTTGCTTCCCCCATAACACGGCTAGCTCTGTGAATCAATCAAAGCTTGTAATGAATAAAGAAGCCCGTTGCATCAACGGATACTTTGGCGTGGTATCAGTTCGTGATGTCGCGATGGCGCAACAAGCTCGGGGGAGAGATGCAAAAAAGGCGCTACCAGGGTTCGAACCTGGGTTAACGGAAGATGTCATTCAGGACAGCCCGAACAATCAGAATCCGTTGTGATAGCCACTACACTATAGCGCCGTTGGACACTGTTAATACTCCATGGCTCTCGTGTCGATGGAACGGCAGTGTGCGTGCTGACAACATCGTCCTCGGAATGGTCATGGGCTCTTCTGAGAGCCTTCGACTCTTCTCTGAGTGTTGCGCGAACTTGGTCCCAACACCATCATTCTCAGCACAATCGACGGGACCAGGTAACACACTTTTCGCACGATCCTCCTAAAGCACACAAACAGTCCTGGCACCAGGCACACGGGGTGCCCGTGCTTTATCTTATAGCAAGTCCGCTTTGGGACATTTGCAGGCACGGCCTCTGTTCAAACTGGTACTGAATTCGACGATCGCTGCTCGAGTCTGGGCACAGACCCTGCCTATCATGATCCCTGCCCAGGGCTTTTATCGAGATGCGGGTTTCGTTCACTCGTCTTCGGCGCTCTCGGTGGTTCGTCGCTATGGCTCATCGCGCCGTGGAACAAAGCTGAACGCCACCCGCCGCGATGATGCTTGTGCACCTTTCATCGTGATCCACGCGCTGTGAACATGAGGCGGATTTCACCGTGCCACTGGGTATTTTCCCGGGGATACACGTTTGCTTTGTCGTGACGTACGCCCTTTTTAAATCCTCCTCTCTGCTGACGCGCGCGCGTCGAGTGCCACCATCACCTGCATCGGGACTTGCTCCTTTGAACTTGGCTAGGCTTATCGTGTATGCGCCACCGGAGTCTCGGTGGCATGCCAGTCGCAGATCTGTGTGCACATGCTAATGCGCGCTGCACGAGTGCGGTCCACAAAGCAATGAACATGGGCGTTCACCATTCCCTTGGGCCCTTTTGTTCCGCAGAAGCAGAGATCGAGGACCCTGAGAGGACCCTGATGTAAATCCCCTTCAACGACTGTGGCGCTACCTTTGTCAACGCTACAGTGGAGTTAAGGAAGACAGTCTAGGAAGACAATAACCGGGAAAGGACGCGTACGGGGACCCGCTCCAAACACTCGTCGTTTCTGACTGGTGTTTGAGAGCCCGCAGCGCGTATGCACGCATTGAACAAGGGAGACGCCTCGTCACCGCCACTCGGAAGAGTATGGTTGTGTATCTGTTAGTCGGTGGTCCGGGACTGCATAAAAGCTCTGACCTATCCGCTCTCTCTTTCCCTCGTCCTCCCTCAAGTACTCCCGGTGGTCCTCACCGCGAGTCACGGATGCCCGCCATCCGCTCATGTCCTCCACTCCTAATCCCCTCTATGCTGCTACCCACGACCTCTCCAACGGATCTTTCGCTCTCTCTCAAGGAGGCGTGCCACCCCCGATCAATAAGCGACGCTGGGGCCCCATCCGGTCTCAGCCCAGCTCCAGTTCCTAACAAGAACCGCGATGACTTTGGCTTTGCCGGGTTCGCTCCCATCTTGGGCGACGCGGATGGCCGGGTCGGCTTGTACGGCCCTCTCGGCACCGTGTTCACCAATCGGAGGTGACTCGCACGGGAGAGAAATGGAAGGGGTTCCGAAGGCGTTCACGCACGCCCAGTCATGTGGTGAGCTCGCATAACCACACCTTGATCAGTCTTGGTCTCACTTGCGACTCGCTTCAGCAGGGTTTAGTACTTTTTGCGCAGAGCTGAAAGGAGAAGTCGCGAAACTGAACGAAAAGATTACCAAGTTGACAAGGCGTAGGTGAGCAAAGTCTTACCTGTGTTAGGTTCACATGCCCCAAATTTACCAAGCCAATAGTACTCCTCTCTTCCATCCTCAATAGCCTCGTCGTGCCACCCGACGTCGCGCCCTTGGATCTCAAAAACTTCGCCATTCCAGGCCTCAGGCCTTAATGAAGGCCCTCGATCAGCTGAAATTGGATGCGACGCAGCCCTGCAGGGGGTGCAGGTTGTGAATGCATCCTCTCCGTCCACTCGGCATCATCCACAATGTCCTACATCCCCAACTCATCCCCCCACGGTGCCGCTACCTGAGTCCTTAACCCGTGAGTTGCTCGACGCCGACTTTCCCAGCTTTGCTGACCTCCACACCTCCTAGCAAGAGTCTCGGAAGATACTCCTGGAGAGGAAGGGTCAGGTAGTGCAGAGGGTGGGTGGGTGAAGAACACGGCCGCGCGTAGGCAAGGCAAGGCGGCGGGACACCGGCGAGGCCAGGGATGCCAGGTCACAAGGGGAGAAGACCCAGCCCAGAGTGAACCTGGAGACTCCAGCCACACCGCCGGCGAGACCCCAGCATCGACAAAACAGCAAATCCAAGCCGGCCAGTCGCGGAGCGTAAGTGCTCACGAATCTGACTACACAGGGAGTTTGCCACCAGTCTCAGCGAGGGCCTTCGGCCTAGCGGAGATTGGCGGTGAGCCCTGTGCTGGTACCGCCGACTTGGAAGTTTTACGAGAGAGAAGAAGAGGCGCAGCTGCATGCAGCCGGGAGGGAAGGCTGGATACGAGTCGTGGGGATTGCGCGGAGCGCGATTGTCGTCTTGAGACGCTGGGACGACTCGTCGAGTCTCGTTGATATAGCGCTTCGGTTGCCCGTTTGTTTGTTTCGCGGGCTCGATAGAGTTCGGTGCATGTACCGCGACATCGAGCCAAGGACGATTGCTTTGTCTACTTATACATGGTCTTTCTATTTCGAGCCGCGTCTGTCTCGCTGTTATATATTGCCAGAGCAGCCTTTGATTAGCTGAGAACGGATGAAGTTGTGGATGCGCACCATGTTCCTCCACTTCATAAAGCGATCCTCTCTACTCGGATGCTTGCCACTGGAACACAACTGGCGACGATATGCCCGTTTTTTTTTACTCGCGATGGCTTGCGTGGACGCAGCTCACGACGCTTGAAAGCTGGACAGATGCGCGCAGGCGGAATCGAGAAGATGTTTATCGACATCGATGGAAGGCGATTAGAGAACAGAAAGTTCAGGACGCGCGGCGCACGTTATCATATTCGCTTTACTTTGTTCAGCCAATCGTCCGAACTTCGTCCATCGTAAGTAACACTGACCGCTGAGGATCGCCCAAGTTAAGGCAAATAGAAAGGACCTCGTCCATAGTAACTCAAGGGTATCACACCGGCCCCGCAACGACGTCTTCCGGGAGCCCCAAATTGTGCCGCGAGGCAGTCAGTGGGCATAGGTGAGCACTGCCTCAAGAACATTTGCATCACGCAACGATGTGGGAGACCGGCCGGGTACATAAGAATGGGCCCTTGAAACAACGGTCCGAGTCGAGTTGAGGCCTGGGACATGTCAACTTTTGAGTTCACGCGCCGCCTGTCGTCACGCGTCACATATCGTACTCCGCGCTTCGGACTTCCACCGTGTCGTCTCGTTATTTCATGCTTCATCCTGCCAAAAGTCCCAGGCGGTCGACCTCACTATATCTCTTCTGATTTTCCGACCGACTCCAGAGCGATATTATGTAGATCGGTTCTCAGAAGTTGCTGGCAGATACCCGATGACTTTCCGGACCGCGCTTAAGGATGACTGTCTCATCTGGCGCGTGATATGTTCTACATATCGTGCCGTCCTTGCGAGGCTCGGATGCACCCCTGCGAGACAGACCGCGGCGTCCCCACATGTAACCGTGTTTCTCGGTCCATGCGAATGATTTGATTGCGGCGTTGCCTTGCACCCCGCAATCGATAGTAGCATACACTACGGCGCGCCAATTACGGCGAAGGCCTGAGGTGGTCGAGATCAGCTGTAGCAGATGCAGACTCTCAGGAGCTTTGTGCACTCCGGATGTTCAGGCTAGGGCTCTGGGCATCTCTGGCAATAATCGGTATACGTGGTCTGTGACGCAGAGACAGTGCTGGATGCGGTGCGCGGAACCCGTGAGCCCTCAGAGCCAGTCACAAGTTGGTCTGGACGATCTAACCGGCGTGTAGCGGCCTCCATTGGCCAGGTAAAGAACTGAGAAAGTATTTACATTAAAGCCAGCCGAGGTCTGAGCTCTCTACCAGCGAATGTCAACATCCCCATACTTGGCCACCTCGTCAATCCAACTCCTGGCTTTAGGTCCCGAGTCGTCGGAGTTATGCTCGCCCACGGAGTCGCTGCCAATATAATCGTCTGAATCACTGCCAAAGTCGAAGTTGCCTATCTCCGAGATGAAGACCGCTGGCGGTTGTAGGGAGACATCGCGATAAGACTTGAGCCAGTCCAGTAGCACATTCTTGAAGTGGCGCTCAGAGCCCGGCCTCTGGGAGTAGTAGTGCATAGGGCTGAGCCGCACCGACTCAAGCTTGTGCCAGGAACGGAGCGCATGGGGCGTGCACTCTTCCAGGAACGACACAGCGAGGTCCTCGGAGAGGTACAACTCCCGCACGTCCGGCAGGCTGAATGCGACTTCGCGCCAGATTGAGATATCCCACTCTATGTTCGGAAGGTCGATTGAGAGGACACGCATAGCGCGCCGTGACGATGCGGGCCAGAGCCCCGCAGTTAGGAGGGTGAATGCGGTGAAAGCGTTCCCGGCGAAGTTGGGGACAGAAAGGTACAGGGGCAGCGTGAGCGAATCCCTGTGATAGGAGAGCGGGGTAGGGTAGTCAGGGTTCGGTCCTAGATCGCGGGCACCTGCGAGCAGGAGGGTAGATGGGAATCGGTACCGCACGGTATCCAGTACTACTTCGAGGGTATCGATTTTCCACACCGGAGTGTGCGCCTTGGCGAAGTGCTTCTCTAGTTGCGATACAATCCGTGATTCCATGGAAGGACCACCCCAAGAGTCCGATAACAAGATAGTGAGACGCGCGTTGGGAACGCGCAAGCTACCAAAGACATCCAAGCATTCCGTGGCGGCATCTTGTAATACGAGCGTCTTGAGTGTTGGAATTTTGATCGTACGCGCAGCCTCGCGCGGCAGCTTGCGTGGAAGGCAGAAGTTAAGATGGAGCGTTTCGAGGTGAGCCATGCTTTCCAAGACGGATAGCAGCTGATCGTATGAGGGTCGCATAGAATGTTCATCCTTGTCCTTGTCCTTGTCCTCATCCTCGTCCTCGTATTCTTCGTATTCTTCGTCAGAAGCAATGTAAGGGGGGTCGAACTCTCCAAGGATCAGAGTAGAAAGGTTCTGAAGGAGCGATGATCCCCAGAAGAAGTTCTTGCAATCAATGATGGTAATGCTTCGTAAGTTTGGCGCTTGATCACCAAACGGGTGATCCGGTAGGCGATTCGAAACTCGGACTTTCGGCGAGCCATAGAGGAATGATACGAAAGTCAACTCCTTGAGACACGGGGCCGGTGTGGACAACCATTTGCTATAACCTCCTGATAAGAAATTTGCGTAAGTAAGGCGGAGCACCAACTCGTGTACACACGCACCGCCGTCCTTGGACATGGTTGGAGCGGTACGCAGAAACTCGGTACGCGGAAGGTGCTTCGCAAGGAACTTGTCGACGGGAAGCATCCCCCGTGCGAGGCCCGTTCCCCGTGCGAGACCCATGTCCAACCGAAGAGCGGAAGGGTTGCTCCGCGAAAGCATCTCCTCGACCCAGTGTGCCCCAATCGAAAAATGGATGTCCGCCCAGATGGTGGGGTAATCAAGAGCCGCCTGCCTCCACTTGCGGCAGACATGGCTAAACCTGATCCAACCGAGGCGGTACCCCTTGGATTTTGAGTTGCCCCAACCGTAGTTCCCAGGTGGATCGATCTCACTCTCGAACAAGAGGATACGACGAAGAACTTCTGGAGGAAGGGAATCAACGAGGTTTTGGGCGGTCTTGTGCTTGCGCGTCGTCGATGAGCGCTCCACCGTTGTCGATGATGACCGGGCGGTGGCCTTCTTGGAAGACTGGGAGGAGCGACGAGGCGGCATGCCGGACGTGACGTGGGACAGGGAGGGCTCGACGAGCGAAGGTCCATATATGAGGGTGGACACGTGGATCTGTGCGTGAAACCCGCTCGGCTAGACCGAATGTCTGGCGTTGAGTTGCCCGAAAACGGGACGGAGCGGCCACAGCAACGGTGAGGCCTTGAGGTCGGTGAGGCCGCGGTGCCGCTTGCGGATTTTCATTTCATAAAAGAGGCTAAGTAATTGAGGACACCAAGAACTGGCGTTGTCATGGGCGACGCACCCAATGCTTCAATGTACCATTAGTGTAGGGGGTCGCGGCCAGGGTGGCTATTGACCCGCGTAACTTAATCTTCCACGAAATTGAACAGCTAGTGTATCGAGGTGGCATCCTTGTTTGTTGATTACTGATGTTCGAGTGAGTCGCTGCGCTGGAACAGTTCACGGACTCAAGGAGGCGATCGTTAATGCCGCTAGATCCGGCGCTCTCCGGAGGCACCTTCTATATCGAGGCATGGTGCATGGGCGGTCCCCGACTTGACAGGCTGGCCAACTGCCGCGCGGCGGCACCATGCCATATTGGAATTTGAAACCCCAGGCTGCCGCTCACCGCGAATTTCTACAAGGATGACTTTAGGTCTGGTATGCATTCAGGGTGTATGGAAGCTAGTTCGACTTTAGGAAATACTCGCGCTGATATCATAGTGGTAAAAAAGAGCAAGTCGGGGTACCGATGTAACTTCGTGAACAGGGTCCGCCAGGATACTGAAGGGAGGAGTGTACGATTGCTCTTCAAACTGCGAAGCCCATGTACAAGTCACCGTCGTCGAGGGAGTCACCAGAATCACCAGAATCACCGGAGTCAGAGAAGTCAGATTCAGACTCGTCATCGTCATCGTCCATCCCATAGAAGGAGATTGTTAGATGCTCCATCCCAAGCTCCCTACGTCTCCTGTGCCACCTCTTCAACGTCTTATTGAGGCTGCGCCTAGCACCTCGCGTCGCGCCAAAATACTCGGTGAATGGGCCAAGCCGTATGGTTTGTAGGCGAGACCAGGAACGAACGTCCGATGCTTCGCAGTCTTCCAAGAACGAGACGGCGATGAGTTCGGAAAACCAGAGCTCCTCGACGTGCGGAAATAGTTCTACGACGTGGTGCCAGGTCTTAAAGTCCCATCTGACGAGGAGGTCGATCGACAAAACGCGTATCTGAACGAAGAGGAGCATGGAGAGAAGCGTGCGTGCCATAGTGTCTTTATTGG
The DNA here is from genome assembly GCA_022496205.1 of Gloeopeniophorella convolvens. Lineage (NCBI taxonomy): Eukaryota > Fungi > Basidiomycota > Agaricomycetes > Russulales > Gloeopeniophorella > Gloeopeniophorella convolvens. Next base: position 11,022 of record WTXD01000077.1, on the reverse strand, counting down.
CGAAGTTGGGCATAGAGAGATGGAGGGGCAGTGCGGTCGTGTTCTCGGAAAAGATGGTGCGTGATTTCGACATGTCCGGCGCGCCGGGAAAGTGGCGTGGATCGGTACCTGCGAGCAACGAGGTAGACGGGTAGATCCAATTTGAGCTCCGGGCTACCAGCTGTATGACATCGATTGTAAAGAGCAGGGGAGTGGGGATGTGATCATGTATCGCCGACTCGGTGCGTGACCCGATATCTTTCGGCAGTTGGCGATCCTCGCGTGGTTCGGACAGCAGCAAGGTGACACGTGCATTGAGCACACGCAGACTCCTGAAGAAGGCCAGGCATTCTGTTGTTGCGTCTTGTAATACGAGGGTCTTCAGGGATGGCATCCCAAGTCTGCGTGTTGCCCCATAAGACGGCCCACATGGTAGGCAGAAGTTCAGGTGTAGAGTCTCGAGCTGGGGCATGCTTTCCAGGGCCGACAAAAGCCGGTCATATGAAGGACGTTCGTACCCTTCAGTCTTGTGGATTTGACGATCATCGAACCTTCCGATAATCACGGTTGAGACGTTGCGGAGTACACTGGAGCCCCAGAAGAAGTTGTTGTAGCCGCAGACGGTGATGCTGCGCAGATTTGGTGCGTTATCTGCGAACGGATGGTCCGGCAAATGCTTGGAAACAGAGAGCCGATGCTTGGCGTAGAGCGTCGGCTCAAAGACCAAGCTCTTCAAATGCGGGGCTGGAAGGGACATCCATTGACTATGAGGACCTGACCGGAATAGCTATTCTTAGTGCAAACCTAGAGTAAACTTGAGAGGACGCGTACCTGTCTTGTTCGGTCGCGTAGCAGGTGTATGCAAAGCCTCCGTGCGCGAAATATGCGTTACGAGAAAGTCTTCAAAGGAAATCGACAGCGGTGCGTGATTCATCTTCAGGCGGAGGAGAGATGGCTCGCTCCGCGAAAGCATGGCCTCAGCCCATTTGGCCCCAAGGGTGAAATCGATGTCTGCCCATAAAGAAGGGCAGTCTAGGGCTGCTTGCCTCCACCTGCGGCAGACGTGAGAGAACTTGATCCACCCCAGGTGAACGATTTGGTCGCGTCCCCAACCATCACGCCCGGGTTGTTTGACTGATGCGTGTATCCGGAGAATGTGACGAAGAATCTCCGAGGAGAGACTGTCGACGGGAGTTCGAGCCGACTCGAGTTCGGGCGAGCCAGGTATGGTGGCTGCGGTTGCTGGTTGCCCCGACTCGGCGATTGTGCAGGCAACTGTTGCATTGTCGTCGTTGATCTCCGCAGCAGCGGTTTTGGACTTTTTGGCAGCTCGGCGAGAAGGAGGTAAAGGGACTGGTGTAGGAGAAGAGGCATTGCGGGCTGTCTCGGAGGAGCTTCCGTGAGAGCGGAGGCGCATTATGGCAGAAGCTGGCAAAAGTCAACATTTAATTCACGGCAACTATAGTCTGACTTATAGTACAGCCGTTGGCGCCGAGATGTCGTGGCACCTCTGACCCAGCTGAGCCCGGAAGTGGTGACCACCAGTGCTCACCGTATTCCCAGATTGTCGTAAAGGGGACCCACCCATGGTTGCATGGCCTGAAGCTGAAGGTTAGAGCACCACACACAGTGACAGTGAGCGGCGTAGTACGCACTGGGGGCCTTCCAGGATGGCACGCCGGCCCTAAGGAACCTCAGTGTCGATTGAAGGAGGCTCTGGCACAGCCACGGAGAAGAAGGCAATGCCGCTCCGGCGCTCTCCGGTGGCACCGGCCAAGGCTCCAGCACCTCGGACGCATGAGGCGCCACCATTGACAGCGACCTCCACTCTTGCGACGGGCCCGGACCCCCGTTGCCCTTCGAATTCGCTGACGATACTGCGGGGATTGACCCTGGCGCAGGCGGCCTTTCAGACACCGAGAAGTGGCGTGGACTTGTGAGCACGATGCACGAGCACGCTGGCGGCATGCGCCGCGGTCCCTTCATACCTTACACAGCCCAATCCAGATTGGTCTCCCACATGCCTCTTGCACGTAGACTTTTTGCGATGACCAGTGATTGCATTGAGGCGCGGTTCGGGCCCAAGCTTAGGCTTGACATCCGTCGTCGCAAGGCCAGTAGAATACCCTCAATTTGCGGCAGAGGTCCTTGTACTTTCCACTTGGTAAGGGTAACTCTTGGTTACCAGGTTTCTTCTTACGATTCATGATTATCAGAAGCTTGAATAAGGCATGACGAATGCGGGTCAGACAACTCTCTAAACGCTCTTCGTCGATGTTGGTGAGCATCTGTCCGTTTTCGCCTACACGCATACACCCCACTTTTGAGCGCCATTCACCATGTCCGCGCAGACCATCGCGAGCAAGAAAACGGACGCGGAGATATTGTCGCCGGCTAGGCTCCCCAGGTGGCAAGCGTTGTAGGGCAGCTCACATGAGGAGGTGGAGGGACGGAGGAACATGGTACGTACCCACAATGTTCATTTGACATTCATTTTCAGCTGATCGAAAGCTATTCCAGTATGTTACAGTACATGGGGCGAAGCAGAAAGGATGTGTACAAGGTTCAATCGATGAATTCGTCCTTGATTCGATACCGCTTCACACCGCGGCGGAGCCAGCGAAAGAAGCAAATGAAACTCAAACGAAGCACCACCCGAACAAAATAACAAACCCAGCGACTCCAGACAACAATAGCGTATCGTGCAATTCCTATCAACCGCACCTACGACAGTCCTTGAATCTACTGGCATGCAGCTCTCCCTCTGCCGTCTGGTAGTCCGCGCTCTGGCGCCGCACCTCCACACCTGCGCGCAGCTGCGTCTGCCCTTCTCTCAATCTCTGCTGGGCTCCGTCCATAGCTGGAACGGAAGTTAAGGTCCCTGTACAGCCAGGCTCACAGGCATCTTCGCTTGGTGACCAGTCGATTTCGATTTGTCTTGTGTAGATGCTAGCGTTTACTAGCGGTGGGTCGACGGGCCCTTGGCTTTGTTTCTCTCCCCACTATCTTCGCACCGACCTCAGATCTCTTCCTTCTCTTCGGCGGAGGGGGCTTGAGCGTCGCGTTCAAGGGACAATTCGACTCGAGATCGGGGAGGCCGCGATCGACCTCTTCCCGGGACCGCTTTCGCGCCGCCGATGATGATTCTGGGGCGGGTGTCCGCGTCGGTTGTGTATGTGATGGACCCGCACCGTTGGGTGTGCCAGCCATCGGTGCAACGGGGCCGGTGACGCGGGATCCAGAAGGGCCGGCGGGTGGCACGAGTTGCCTGTGAGCAAGGGTGTTAAATACACATGCCATCTCATCCAGCCACACTGAGTGTGCGATAGAATGGTGAGCCTACCTCATGTTCGAATTGTCGCTGGGGATGCTGCTGAACGCGTACGAAGCCCCCTGTTCAGGTCTGACACTTACGGGCCGGCGACCGGTTGGTGGCATCGACAGCGGGGACGGGACGGGGACGGGGATGTCATGACGCTCCGGAAACAAGAAGCCGGTCGCGAGGTGACCTGCCACTGCTGTGGGTAAGCAGCGAGTTGCCTCTTCTGTTTGACGCTCAACTCCCGCTCCTTTTCGGAAATGCAGAGATTAGCGAGGCTCGAAAGTAGGCGACAAGCAACTCACAAGCAACGGAAAGCTTGTCGCTGGTTCGGGTGAACACAAGAACGGCGTGCCCTTTTCCTTGACCCCGCGAGCCAGGGCATAGGAAGCCAGGGCATAGGAAGCCAGGGCATAGGAAGCCAGGGTGTCGTGCAGCGTAGGCAGCGTTATACCAACTCGATTCTGAGCGGAATTGACTCGTGGCCCCGGTGCAGGACCATGGGGATGGGCCACTCGACTAGCAGGGGGATCGGACGCTGGGTGCTTGGGTGTGGAAGCGGCAGCTTGTACCAGCATGCTGAAATTTACCAAAGCATCCAACGGCGACTCTGGGGCTAGGAGACCAGCGTAGGATGGCCAGTTGGGATACTCCAACTGTGGTTCGTAGGGGAAGCCATCCGCGAGAGTTTTCACTAACGTGTATGGCCTTTCATTGGTGGCGTTAGCGATGCTTGTAGACGTGATGATGCCAGAGGCGTTGATGATGGTGTGGGTAAAAACCTCAGACCGTATAGGGCCCCGGCGTTGACCATTGACCGGGAGTGGCACGCCTCCAGGCTGTTCTGTAGGAAGGCCGCGGGAAGTAGCCCGGGGGAAAGAGTTGGGGATGTAAGACATGGCGGTGGATGATGAATGTCCGCGACTCGTAGTGAGGGGAAGGAGGACTCGTAAGTACTCGAAGTGGGATGAGGGAAGAGAGAGCGTGAGCGGTTCAGAGCTTTTATTCAGGCCCGAGCCACCAACAGACTTCGCTTATTACAGGCATCCACAATGAAGCTGGTAGGGTTGGCAGCTTCCTCCGTGTGGCGGTGTTGGAGCGTCTCCTTTGTCCAGGACGTCCACAGTGCGCCGCGGAGCCTCAAACCACAAACAATCGTCGCCTCGCGCGGGACACATCCGCACCTGCCGGAGTCACCTGTCTGTGGTTCAGTAGCAACGGGCATTCACTCGTTCAGAGCGGGGTCCTGCGAGGTCTTCATACGCATCCTTTCCCAGCCATTGTCTTCCTGGACTCCGCTGTGGCGAGGACAAAGGTAACGCATCAATCTTTGTGGACTCTAAGCCACGTTGGGAATATTTCAGGGCCCGCATCCACAGAACTCAAAAGAACTCAAAAAAATGGACCCCTTGATGCTTATTACTTCGTAAACCGCACCTCCCCCGTTGTAAGAGCCGTAAAGGCTGCAACACACGGTTCACCGCTTGGACTGGGAGCGCAACAATGGCAGTGAGAGATTAACGGGGTCAGGGACATCCGAGGGCGAGGTGTCGACACACCCATGACCGTCAGTCAGCTCACAAAAGTACTTCTGTGAGATTAGTAGTAACAATTCAATCCGTAGCTGAAGTCGGCGATGTTGCGGCATGACTTGCTAATGCGAGAATAGACGAATGTTGATGGGCTCGAAGCTGCAACGCAGTCACTGGATGAGATTAACGAACGAACGTCTTCAAACAATTTCAACTATTTCCACTACGGCTCGCAGCATGTCAGGGTGACCCCTGCACGAAGGTCTTTCCCACCGAGCTTCGTCGTCTCGTCCCCGCCGCGTTCACCCGACGCAGCCCGGCTGTTCATGATGTATATCGCGAGGGTCTGCTCACTGCTAGCGCCGAGTGCGGGCGCAAGCCGCGAATCACCGCCGACGCCACGCGCAAACACGAGCTGTTCGCTCGCGCGTCCGTAGTCTGCACCCGTCGTACACATGATGTCTTGCGAAGAGTACTCCGCGAGTACGCGGTAGATGTGCGCTGCGCCGAGAGCCATGATGACCACTGCGAGCGTTTAGCTCTCAGTGAGAGAATAGAGGAGAAGGCGTACATTCGGGAACTTGGAACATCTGAAGGGAGTCGAGTCAGCAGTGTGTGTGCAGGCTTGTCAGAATAGAGTACGTACCAGATTCAAGGGATCTAGAAAGCGTCTCCGCATGAGCAAGGAAGAAAGATACGATATTCTAATGGGTTACACGAACCGTTTTTTTTTTTTTTTTTTGGTCAGCATTTATATTCCGCAACAGGCGGTCTACGCCAAGACGCGGTCGTACTAGTACATAATACAAGCACATTGTTTCGAATCGAGTAAGTAGGTACGGTTAACGGGCCGGCGGGGGTCGTGAAATGCGAAGTCAGTCAAAGGGTCTGATGATGTAATTCCGGGCCGCTTTCACAGCGACAAAGCGGTGGCCACATATAGGCCGCAACCGCGCAAGGGACCCTCACGGGGGTTCCGGGGGCTCGGAGGGTCTGCGGGGCACCATACAGCATCGCGTCGCTTCGATGAACTTGGCCAGCGCGGTTCCTCCCTTCTTGGTTCCGAATAAGGTGTAGAGTGAGTAATCCCGAGCCACGGGATATAAAATGGAGCGGCGTTGCACGGAGTAGAGTGAGCATGAGGTGATGACGTGGTCGACGGTCTGAAGCGGACCGGACGGGCAGTCGCAGGATGTGCGTTCTGAGGGTTTCATGCGGAGTGTGTACTCGCCAATGAAGGCGTGACCGGTAAGAAGTCGGGTGAATGTGGATATGATCGGTCGGGCCGTTTTGGCCTCGTGCATTGCGTAATACGCCGGAGATATTTTGCCGTTAGGCGGGTCGGGGAGTCCTCGCCACGCCGGTGACTGGCGTGGGGATGCGTGCCATCGCTGTTTCCATGCGAAGGTGGCCGCCTCCTTGTTCGACATCCGCTGGTGGCTGAGGGTGTGTGGCTCGGTTTGGTTCGGAAGAAGGGGGAGGGAGGTTCCGGCTTTGGCTAGCTCGTCAGCGCGCTCATTGCCAAGGATTCCCGCGTGCCCAGGGCACCACCGTACTTCCACGGTTAGATCCCTGTAATCAGAAAGGATATGGTCAATGTCTGTTTTGAATGCGATGGAGTGAGTCTGAGCGTTGTGTGGTCGTGCCGAATATATAGTATGAAGGGATGAAAAAGAGTCTGAGAGAAATATGACCCGCCGGCAGTCTGGGTGGGATGACAAAGCACCCCGGGCCGCCTCTGCCCCGGCAGCGAGAGCCGCCATTTCCGCGTCAAAGATGGTGGCGGACGTCCCGAGGGACCGCGCCTGATTGGCTATCTCCTCTCCCTTGCGGAAGATTGCGATGCCATATCCCACGTGCTCTGTGGTCTCGCCGTCCGGGATGAGACGGGATCCATCTGTGAACACAAAGATAGATTCTGATGAGCGGCTAATGGAGTCGGCTTTGAGCCGGAGTACGTAAGGTTTACGGGAGTCACCCGGATGGGTGTTGTGATCGATCACGAGACGCTTACCCCACGCATTGTCGCGTGACCAAGGGGGTGCTGCGTAGAGGTTGAGTTTTTCGCCGCCGTCGGCAACTCTGTCTGCTAGACGTGTGAGGTTGGTTTTTAACCTCCGGTTCCTGGGGTTGGTGATCGGCAAGGGGGGTTCCCCTGCCTCCCATTGTCCCCAGTTGCCGCCCAGTCTTGTTAGGAGCTGGGAACGTTTGTCTAATTTGGAGAGACGGAGCGCCATATTGTTGACGAGCATTTCGAGGCGTAGGTCGATGGGCATGATACCTAACAGCATGTGAAGGGGTTCAGTGGGTGTGGTACGGAAGGCGCCAGATATGAGGCGGATGCCCTCATTCTGAGCGACTTGAAGTGACTTGATGATCGTTTTTTGATTCGTCCCGCGATACCATACCGGTGCTGCGTATGTAAGCACCGGGAGGATGACCGCGTTGTAGACTTTCCTCCAGTTTGCGAGGTCTAGTCCACGGATTGAATTGCCGAGTAGCCGGAGCGCTTGTATTGCGCTCATGGCACGTGTGCGCATGATCTTGATGTGGTGCGCAAAGGTCAGGTGACTGTCGAAGTAGATACCGAGATATCGCAAGTGAGGCGACGCTTGAATCTCGATATCTTTGTTCTGTTTCGGTGACCACAGCTTGATCTTTGTCGGCATGACCGATTTGTACGGGTCTTTCCTGTATGAGGGGCGTTTGAAGTAGATCAGTTCGCTTTTGGACTCCTCGATTTGGAGTCCATTGCGTGTTAGCCATTCCTGACATTCCGCATATGCTTTGCGGAGGAGCATGTTGACTCTCCGCCATGATGTGGCACATGCGAATATGTTACCGTCATCCATGTACATGCTGAGTGATGTGTTGGCCCATTTGCGGCCTATGTGTAGCAGGGGTGATGCGTAGATGATCGATAAGACCGGTGATATCGGGGAGCCTTGCGGCGTTCCCACGAGTAGGTCTATCGGATCGCTCGTGAAACCATTGAATCGGAGTTGGATTTTTCGGTCGGCGAGGAAGGACGCCACCCAGGCGCACGTATTGACCGAGAAGCCTAGATCTTTGAAGATCTGGACCGCTCGGTCGTGGTTGATGTTGTCGAAGAAGCCTTGGATGTCGAATAGAAGGCTTCCAACGACAAGTCCCTGTTGAAGGGCGAGCTGAGTGTCGTGGATTAGGGCAAGTCCTGCGTCCGTGCAGTTGGACGCGTTCCTGCCTCCAAACTGGTTAGTCGGGATGATATGGTGTTGGCCGACGTCAAATAGGATGCGTCTGGTCATGACTTTTTCCAGGAGTTTGCCGAAGCACTCTAGGAGGGCGATTGGACGCCAGTTTTTGACCTGTGTATAGTCAGTGCGATTGGGTTTAGGAATCATGACTACCATCGCCGTTTTCCAAGGGCGTGGATGATGACCAAGACGAAGGCACGCGGCGAAGAGCCTCGTGATCCGGTCCGGGTGAATTTCCCAGACCGCCCGGATGAGACGGTACGCATGTCCTTTACACGAACCGTTTAGGTCAAGTATAATAAGTACCTGAGCGCGGATAACATGCGTCAGCAAGCATATGAGTATGGGTGTTTGCACGACCTACAGCTGTGGGTACTTCAGACAAGGTAACAACCACGAGCCACACGAGGCCCTGATTATACAGAAGGCGCCAGATCCCGCACGCACGCCGCTCACCGGTCCAACGGAGTAGCCCACCGAGCATGAGCCCCAGTAGGGTTATGTCTGTCGCGACCGTGACGAGGATGTTCACCTTGCTCTCGTCAGTGTTAAGCACAGCGCAGAAGGCACCCTGCGGGTTGAATACAGCGCGCGCCCTGATCGTGCCTGTGTCCTCGCGTTAGTCTCGCCTCGTGTATTGGAAGGATGGGTGCACGCTTTGTAGGTAGGACCCGGTGCTTGCGAGCCAGGCTGCAGAGGCGAGGCCCACGGCGAACTTGTTACGGTCCCAGATCGCAGTGCTGAATTTGGCGCGGCGCCATCTGTGTCAGTGACGGCAGGAAGCCACGGGAGTGCAACTCACATGCGGAGCACGATAAGCGCAGAGGCAAAGATGAATGAGAGATAGGCGAAGGTCTGTGCGGGCCGCTGAGATATGAACTCCTTGACCAGGCGCTGTAACTGTGCTTACGAAAACCGACACGACCCAGCCCTGGGGGAGCAGCGGACCTCAGTCGATCTGTGCTGTCCGACAATTTTGAGGGAGGGGCACGCACCACACAGTTGATCTTGTGGCCGACGTCCATGCCGACGAGTATGACCGTTATGCAAAGTATGGGCCACCACCGACAGCCCAGGTACAGCTGCGATATCAACATTACGATCCCTTAGATCGTTATAATTCGTTGATGGCTGTGCGGGGCGATGACATACCATGAAGGTCCAGCGGAGCTTGCGCTTTTTCGTGAAGACGGACATGTCGAACGGCAGGTTAACCACGAAATCCCAGCTGTTGCAAATCAGCTGCGCCGTGTCTTCTGCAAAGGGAAGCGCTCACATGAGGATGCCGGCCATGACATGGATCAGCTTGATGAACGCGACTGTAAATGCGCGAAGTAAGCAGACGTTAGCGCGTGACTGAGGAAAGGAGACTCGATGATCTACGTACGATAGTCCGCCGCAACGCGGGCAGGGTCCTGCCAATTCACCATTCTTTATCTGAGCGTATAAAAAGCGTAGAGGCAGTAGCAACAGCACGGAAAGTTCCACGACCGAGGAACAAGGTAGACCAGTCAAGAACACCGGAGGGGGATGGTGTACACCACCCGCCTGTCTGCGCGACCTATAAGGGCATGAGATTGCAGTTCTGGCCAGAAAGGATCGGTGCGTGGCTGGATGGCAACAGCGGCTGTTGTACTGCCCATGTGTAGAACATCAAAATGCCATCAACCGTGGAAAAGCGATTGAGGCCGTGTTTAACGAAAATAGTACTGCACCCAGGAAATATATCGCCCCATGAGCCAAGGAAAGCATTCCTCGCGAGACAGGGGAAACTCAGCGGTATAACTCTGGCATCGCAACACGTTTACCGGCCTGAGGAAACCTGACCCTGTAGGAAAATGCTGGTTTGTGCCAAGGAAACAGAGTAGAACGCCTGTGCGGTAGGGATCTTGCGCATAGCAGAACGACTGTCCTACGATCGGCATACGGTCGGCGAGTCGACCTTTGTCGGTACCGAGGCCGAGTCTCGTCATCAGAACAAGCGGAACAGATGGCTAGGAAACAGTGTAGGAAGGTGAGGCACCGTGGGATTGAATCATTTTGGCTTTGATTTGGCTTGCTGAAACTAAGAAGCCGGATCGAAGTCAAACATAATTATATACCCATCTGAACTGGGTCTGTCAATATATATTAGTCTCGTTCCCAGACGGTGTAGGAGAGGAGAAAGTGTAGTCTCGTTCCCAGACGTTCTCGTGAGGGAGAGAAGGTCGGGGGGAGGAGGACTTGATAGGGGAGCCGAGACCGCGGCACCCCGGACTGAGAACAAAATCGGAGTCAAATTTTCTGAACAATTCCCACGTTTCCCTCACCGAGAACAGCAGTCTTTGCCTTTCCGCACCGCTCCCACGGTCTGAAATCGGCTTTCTCCGAGCCCCGACAGACTTCGAAGACCGACAATGGAAAGAGGATTTCTTAATCATAGAAATTTAGACGCAAATACGCGTAAATACAAGCATAGGGAAATTTTACGACTGCTCGTCATCGCTCGCACCAGTCTGCCCTCACCACCTCCGCAACGGCACTGCTGCGCTCTCGCAACCCCGGGCTTCCGCCTCGCCGCCACCACCGTGTCACCCCACCCCTCCCCGCGGTTCGCCATGTCCCACGCCACTGCATCACCCTCTACCACCTCCGCCTACGCTTATTGCGTCGAGTGGAGGTGTGGTCGGTCATAGCAGGCGTTGGCGCGGTACGGAGCGCCCCGCCTGCACCGCAGCGCCCCACGACCCCACACTGCCGCCGCCGCCGCCTCGCACGGCTGGAAGTGGCGAAGTGCTCTCGCAGTGCCGATCGGATGCGCTGTTTGATGTCGTTTGGAGGCTGGGTGCGGTCCTCGTCTGCAGACAACATCAGGGTGAGGTGCGCATTGGGTACGCGCAGATTCTCGAAGACGTCCAGGCATTCTGTCGTTGCATCTCGCAAGAGGAGGGTCTTGATAGAAGGCATCTTGACCGTG
>WTXD01000076.1:0-107889 GCA_022496205.1 Gloeopeniophorella convolvens | reverse complement strand
GCTCAGAGTCGACTTGAAGCTCGGGCGCGGCGCCGAAAGGTTGTCCTCGGTGGGGTTGATAACGCTGACCCCAGCTATTAGGGAAGTGGTAAGCAAGGGCTTATTCCGCAGTCGGGAAATTGACTTATGTAGGCATAGAGAATTTTCGTGCATGCTAGCGACAATGCACAAAACTGGAGATTGAAGCAAGAACCCCCTCCTCAGCCAGTGTCCGCTGAGCCCCCGCCCACACAAGCCACGATAATCGCTGAGGGAAGCAATCTCATTACTCCCGCCCCCGAAGACACGAAAACATTGCCCGAGACGACGACCAAAAAGAGAGGACGCCAGGCGACGCCTTCAGACGAACCCGAGATACGGAAGCGGCGTAGATCTGTAGGCACCTCTACATTGCAGCACCCTGAGGGGCAAGCGCGGCCGGCCAAGGAGTCACAGCGGTCCGAGGAATCCAGAGGGAAGCAGGCCGCTTCGGAGGGCGCGCTTGCTACCTCTTCGAGCATTACGCTAGAGGAGGTCGTACCTGACAGCCAGGGGGAGGAAGAGGTGAGGCCAACAGCAATTTTCTTGGAGAGCTGACCCATACCTGAAGATGTCTATTACGACTTCATGGGGAGCTTGGACGACTTGATGGAGAGCCAAATGTCTCAATTGGGACCCACGCAGCTTGACAGACTTGAAGAACACAAGGTACGCGGTATGAATTTATTCATATACAGTGCGACAAGACTGAAATATCCTTGGGGCTAGGCCAACTACGAACGTTGGAAGGCCAGTAAGGACGCCACGACCTCTAGTAGGAGTTGTGAGGGAGCCCGGATATAGTAAAGAGCCTGCTTACCAGGATGTGACATGACCGCTTCTGAGGACTTCAAAACACTTTCGCTGCAATAGGTTGAGTCGATGTACGAGGCGTGTTGTAGTGACGATGTAGCAGATCCTTAGTATATTACAGAAAGCAATGTTGATAACAAATGGTCCGATGCGGTGTCCGTCTAGAATACATTGGCCGCGCGAGCAAGAAGAAGCGCGACTATGTCTGTACAATTGTTAGAACAAACGCAACACAAACCGTTGCATGCTCACCCCGATGCATGAGATCGCGCGTGTCCAGGGTACTCTTCACCCTCTTCCACTTCTGGGATAGGACGTGAGCGCTCCAATGGCACCAGCCATCCCCGCGCAGCCCCTTCCAGTCAACGTCACTCTCTTTGTCGACGTCCTGAAGTGCGACCCTGCCGGAATTATGAATCTGAAAAGCCTGCAGGCCAGGTGATGGCTCACCTGGTGATAAGGATGCGGTCGTCCGCATCGCTCCACATTGTTTTGTCCCCACTCCCAGAGACCTTTGGTTCCAATGAATCATACCTCGATTGGAAGTCAGCGACAGTATCGAAAAAGTGTAATATCATGAACCATTTGTTCTGGCATTGTTGGGCACTACGCGCATTCTTCATGCGCTTGGAAATGCCCTTCCAGAAGCCCCGGACTTGGGTGTTGATCTGCCCTTCCTGGGCGAGGTCACACATGATGCTCAAAAGGGCTTGTTCTTCATCATCGGTCCAAGTTCCTGCGGCACGTGAGACTTTCGGTCGATTGCCACAAGTCGCGCACTCACCTCGGCGTCTGGTGGGCGCGGCCTGTAAATGCTTGATGTATCGGTCGTGGCAATCTGAGGCCGCTCGCTCCAGAGAGGCCACAATTTCATCCCAGTCACCCTCAGTTTCATTGAACGCACTAGAATGTGGCATGAATAAGAGGCTGAATGGCCCGAGCGATACTCACCGGAGCAATTCATCGTCCTCCAGAGAAGTCCACTTCCCCTGTTTGGCCATGGGATGATACGCGCGACGGATGTAATCATACACAGCTCGGACGCCGCGAGAGGGCACAACGCGGGCTCGAGGTCCATGAGTATGGCCACCAAAAGGAGGTGAAAGACATACCAACGCGAGTCCAGAACCCGGATGCGGTCAGGGGTTCTTTGACCGCGATTAGATTTCGAATGGCTCACTCGTCAAGCCCATTCTCCTATCCAAAAACCATGGTTTAAGCCACACTGGTGAGATATCCAGAGATGACGACGCGCCTGACAATAGCGGTCGACCTCATCCTTCACTGACTGAGCCTCCTCGGCGGTGAACGGGCCCTGTTGACATTTGATACCTAGTAAGGATACCGCATCCTTTCAGATTATCGCCGCGTTCAAATCACGAGGCAATACGTACCGTACTTCTTCTGAAATTGCGCCGGTGAGATCCATTTTGTTGCTAGAAGATCGGCGGCGTGCTGCATGGGCCCTGTTGATGCTCGGTCAGCGTTTGAACTCTCGATCGTACACAGAATCGATAAGAGTACTATATCCCATAAGGATTTTTTTTTTTGTCTCCGTTGCTTGCTTTGAGAACTTTCACGCCATCGCGTCATCTTCCGTATTTTTGTCTATGTACACAATAACAGTCTACAGTACTAATGAAGCCGTGTACTAACAAACTACGGGACTTTATGTCTGTGGCCAGAGTTTAGGTCAGCGCGCAAAAGATGGAGGGGCGAAAGGAAAAATCGAGCGGACCGGTGATATCCTGAGTCCAGCTAGAGATGTGGACCGAGGGGAGTTGCTATAGTCGCCAGGGGTGATGGGATGAGGATTGGGTGGTCGGATGAGCAATAGGATGAGCTAGTGACTGCAAGGATCTGCTCGGAAATGCAAGGAAAGGACCCGAACTCGCAGGAACACAACCTGAAGCTGACCCGAAGGTCCTGGAAGGCCTCGGGCCCTCCAGAGAGTCTCTGAACGCGACGCAGACCCGAAATGAGATGGGAGCACCGGGGAAAGGAAGCTTTTTAATCCAAAACACTACAGGATGCAGTACTACTGACTATGTGGGAACCCAAAGCCAAATCCGGTAGGTACAAGGGTTTCCTGCGACCCAAAGTGTAAAGGAACCAGGAAGGAAAAGGAAGTAACGGGAACCGCAATATACAAACGTACAGGCTCGCATCTGCGCTCAAGGGCAGTCTGGGGTCACATCCTTTGCTACCCAGCTCAACCCGATCGCTTCGCAGGGCAAAATACCCAGATCCGAGGTTTCCGAGCGTAGAGACCGCTGGACCCTAACACCGGCGTGCCGCCCAAATGCTGGCTTGCTCGCGGTGGGATGGAAGACTCCGGTGCGTGCCAGGGCTCGGAGTCCACGCCCGAGCCCGATGCACGTGCGTCCCACCGCGAGTCGAGCAAGACATCACGCATTCGGAAACGCCCGAAGCAGCCTTTCCGACATTCCCCCGCCCCCATTGAGTGTACCTATGGTGCTGCTAATGTGTAGATATAGTAGCATGTAGAATCAGTAGAATTTGATCACGCCTGAATGCGATGAAGTAGAGGTGAAATAAGTCCGAGGGATAACAACGGAGAGTACCCTAAAGACAAGTATAAGGAAGCATGCTGATCATGCAGCCCAGGGTTTAGCTACTGCGCGGTATGGACAAGACGTCGGTGTGCCTGGAGTTGTGCCCACCCCGCCGTGCTAAGTCTGTGTTACGTCTTTCACCCGCATACCTGACTCCACTTATCCACAGGTCAGAGGGTACATAAACGCCGCCTCTGTGATCCAGGTTGCTCAGCCTCGCGCCCCCTATCCTCCCTCATACACTAGCACCTCACATCATGTCCCTTTCAGACTATCCGGTATGTATTGCATGCACCTCACGGAATGATGCCTTACAAATAGCAATAGGGTCTTCGCTTCTTGGACTTGGAAGCCATTCGCGATGACAGGGAGGAGGAGGAGGAGGAGGATGAGGAAGATGATGGTTTCTTGAACGGTGCGCCCATGCCTGCCCGCCGGTAACGGTTCGTGCTAACATGGTGGCCAGACGATGGAGATGACTTCGAGGAAGGCCTTGATGAAGAGGGTGATGATACCCTCGGAGCAAACAGGCTTCTGAGCAGCGATCAGAGTGTCCAGGAAGCTGCGCGGGATGCTGAACAGCATGCGCAGAGGTTTAGGTCTGTTGCCTCCAACGCCCGGCCGCACGACCCCTCGGCGGACGACTCGTTCCCCGTGGACCTCAGGCTCTCACACATCAACGACCCCGACATCTGGTGTGTGAAAGTGAAGGTATGAACAACTATTCTGTATCCCGGAAAGCCACCGTTCTCATCGCGCCTGCACAGCGGGGGTGCGAGAGAGACGTTGTATTCCAATTGGCAAGGCGTTCCATTCAGGCGACCGGATCCCGGTCGCCCGCAATAGCCAGCGCCTTCAGCAGGGATAGCATCCCTGGCTATGTTTTCATCGAATCTCTGGGGCGCTCTGCCGTGACCCATGCATCTCAGGGCTAGTTCTCGTGCTGCCCACCCCTCCAGTCTTGATCGATTTGGACTCGTGCCCACCTCTACTGCATTCACGCGCCCTCCTTCGAGAGAAGATCGAGGTTGGGCAGTGGGTGCGCTGCGACCTCGGTCGATACCATGGAGACGTAGGCTTCGTGTTCGACAAGAACGACGAGTACGACCAAAACCTCGTGGTCGCCCTGGTTCCAAGACTCCGCCCCAAGGCGGATCTGCGCAGCCATGCTCGGGAAGGCGAAGGCGTTCCGCGCGCATCGAAGAGGAAAAGGGCCTCCCGCCCTGAACCCCACGGCTGGGACGTCGACAAAGCCCTGGAAGAGTGGGGCCGACATCGCGTCAAGCTTCAAGAAAACGGTTGCTACCTGCTCAACGACGTCAAATATGACGACCACGTTGTATTCTGGCCCATTCCGTCGACTCACGTTCGCGCGTGCACCTCGCCACCGATAGATCTAACCCCTTTTTTCGGGTCGGCCACTCTTAGGGACAGCCAACGTCTGTTCCCTGGCTTCTCCGCAGCATCCACGACACAGTCAAACAGGGCACGCGAGTACTGGTGACGTCTGGGGAGCTGCAAGGGCTGGTAGGGTACGCCGACAGGGTCACTGACAGAAAAGCGCAAGTTGTCGCCAGGGGAAACTCAGCAGGCGCAAGCCTACCTGAGATGCGCAGCATCTTGGACATGGATTCGATGGTCCCGTATTTCATTCCTGGGGACCCGGTCAAGGCCCGCTGGTCTACGTCCAGGGGTGTAGTGATCCAGGCAGACTATGAAACCAACAAGCTGGTATACGTAGATATGGATTACACAGTCGAGGTGTGTCAGAACCTTAGGTTTGTAACCCCCATTGATTGAAAGCAGATGCCAACAAACACCTACGCCGTTGAATTTGACGAACTGGAGTGGCTGGGGCGCAAGTTTCCGCCGGGTCTCTGGGTCGAATTCGACCGTGTAGAAGAGAAGACTGGCCATATGGGACTCGTGCGCGCCCGCATTTTGTCCCACGAGGGGACTAAACTCCGGCTCGCGCCCGAAGACAACCACATAAAGGTACGCACAGTAAACCTGGAGAATAATTGAGCATTCCATGGCTGATTGTTGCGTGTTACAGGTCGTCCTTGACGTGTCCGAAGTCCGCGTATGTGCAAAGCAAGACAAAGTGATCAATTTCTACGGCGCGACTGTGGTGCACCTCTTGGGCAAGGACGTCATGGTGACGAAGGGGCCCATGAAGGGACATCGCGGCAGTGTCAAAGGCTGCAACGAAGACGGGGCGAGTGTACAACTGCATTCGTACTACGTAGTGTACGGCCATCGCGAGGAGTGGTTCCCTTGGAAGCACCTCGCACTCGTGTAAGCCGCGTCGTCTCTAGGCAAGATGTATACTGATATGACATTGCTAGTACGGAAAAGTGGGCTGACAGAATGCGCGAGCCATCACCCCAACCACGAACAGTGACCCCGCCGCCCCCTGACATAGAAGACAGCAGCCGAGCAACGCCGCCGCCACCCTCTCTGGCGGTTGACAACCCCCCCATGACCCTGTTCCGTGACCGTAAGTCGTAGTAGATCACGCATCTTTACGTAGTGAAAACCGTTTATAGCGCAAGATCACTGGATTCATACAAAGGAGATCCAGACACTGCTCGCCTACAAACGCCTCACCTTGTCAATTCCTAACACAAGCGGAGGGAAGTCGACTGCGCGGAAGAAGTCGGCCAAAATGGTGATCCTCGCTGAGAGGTTATTCCTTCTAAACCCAGGGGAGGTCATAGTGAACGTCGTGGAAGGGCGAGTTCCGACGCAGGTGTCCGCGGACCCGCGGCATCTCATCCCATGGCCACCATCGGTCGGGAGCGAAGTCGTAATCGTACTCGGTGAGTGGGTAGGATGGGTCGGCAAAGTGGAGGAGAGGATCCAGCGCGAGACTGGCACTGCGTGGTATCGTGTCCAATTCGATGCTTCGTTCCCCGGGCCTGATCGATCCGTCATGTTCATTCAAGACAATGTAGTCCCCATTCTTGATACATAATTTGTACATATCTGCGCGCTCAAGTTCCCTCTGGTTACAGACATTCAATTCCCTGGTATCTGTACAGTGCGTAGTGCATCTGCTGGGCCCAGGAAAGAACCGGACCGAGATGATCCGGTATACCAAAGACCCTATACAGCTGGCAACAAGTTGTGAGCCACAGAACGGGCCCTCGTCAGTCTGCGTGTATCTACATAGGCACTCTCAAGTCGGCGATGACCAAGCGCGGTGTTCATAGACCTCTGTAGACGTAGCAATTGCATAGTGTACATAACTCTCGGCTACAGGTGCTACAGAGTGCTACAGAGTGCTACAGATGCCAAAGGGGTAGCTACGACTCCAACGATTTTTCCTGATGTGGGTGCCAGGCCGTCTGCGTCAGCAGAGCTCGTACCACTGACGCTGAGCCTCCAGCGTGCGCTTCGACACGAAATTTGCTAGTTCGGGGCCTGCGCTCCATGACCTCGTGGCTGGCCCAAACGCACCTAATATCGAGGTGCGATTCCCATGCATCATAGACGACCTCAGTGCGCCGCCATCGCGCGGCACGCACGGCATTCTGTGGCGAGTTACCCGCCTTTGCTTTGCCCCGTCCGCTGCTCATCGCATCATCCCTCGTATGCACGGCGCGATGGCTATCAAAACCGGGGGCTCTGGCACGGTCACACTCAAGACGGCCAGCGTCTACGACAAGCCCGACATCGACGGGCGGTGAGGCGCTCACGTGACCATGTGCGCTTAACGAACGCGCTTGTGACCGGCGCTAGGCGAGCGGCTCGACTCGGAGTCGTGCTGAAGGGCCTGCGCTTCGTGCTGCGCCTCGGGCGTACAGGGCGCATGAAGGGCGTAACTGATAGTGCGAAAGAATGTAGGCAACATCAGACTACATCCTCATAGTGAGCGTTCTGTAAATCGGACCGTGACGCGACCGAGGCTCCGGAGGTCCCGCAAGAAGAGTCGGAGCGAATTATGTACCAGTGGTTCCAGCGATCAAAGGCTCCACCCCATGGACATTCACCCCACGTAGTTTCGGAGTCCACTTTCGGGGATTTGGTGCTGGTGCTAGTACGCTGACTTGGACACGAGAAAGAGAGATCACGCGGGGGAGAGCATGTACCAGAACCGTAGGAGTCGCATTGGAAGAATCGTCCTCTTCCATCTCGCCCGGCAGCTGCGCCGCCTCCACCGTCCGCCTCTCAGGATCGCATCGCGTAAAACTAGCACGATGGAACAGATAACAAGCTGAGATGCACGATGATAGCGCTGTCCGGGCCCATGGTCCAGAGAATTGCCAAGCGCCCGTCGGCATTGAAGCTGAAGCGCTTCAGCTTCAAGTTGGTTCGAACAACCGGCCCAGGGTCATTTCCATTGGTAAAGAAAAATACAATACAGGCGAAGTCCAAGGGCCGCCCTGGGAGGCTTGTGGCAAGACGGTATGTAAGCGCACGAAACAGGCACCAGCCCAAAACCAGACAAAACCGTGGTGACGCGTGCCACTGCACGTGGGGCGAGTCCTATACGGAGTCAAACGCGCGGCGCGTAAACTCAAATTTTAACCCTTTCACCACACCTCAAAGCTCTATATCCCAATCTCAATCGGTTATCTTGCGACGCATACACCGCAATCATGCAACCGTAGGATTGAAGGTGCTGTATGAGGTCAGCGGCGGGGCTTTCGTGGTGAAGTGTCGTCGCATGGCCGTTGAGATAAGTTGAGATACCCTTGACTTGTGGAGGGCGTCCTTGTACTTTCTGCCTGGTGAGGGAGATCCTCGGCGATAGACGGGTTGCTTACGATGCGATGAGTTTTCAGAAGCTATTTAAATATACAAGGCGTGTCAACCTGGCAAACCGTGTGCCCTGCGCCCCCCGAAAGTTTTGAAATCGCTCTCAGTCTATGCTTGCATCTACCTGTCTTCACCCGCGCGCATGCACCCCGCATTCGAGTGTCATTCACCGTGTCCACCCACACCTCTACGAGCAAGAACATGGAAGTCTTGTTACTGGCCAGTACGCTCCCGTATCCACGATCACAAGGCGATTCGCTCGCAGGAGGTGGGGGATCCGGTGCGTAGCCATAATATCCATTTTCAGCTGATCAAAGGCTATTCTGGTATATATACAGCGAGGAGGACTCAGATTGAAAAAATGAACCAAGGCGGAAGTATGTATGAGTACCAAGCAAAACGATCCACCGTCCTTGGCTCAATACCGCAAGACACGCAAACGGTAGAGCCGGCGAAGCAAAAAGAACACAACAGAAGAGCAATATCGACAGCGCCTTTACCTAGCGAGAGGCCGACGACCCAGGTGCGTCGCACATCGCGCTATCCCTACAACTCGCGGCGGGTGTTCTTTTTCACCCCTCCCCGCAGTCGACCCTCGACCCTTTTGCTGAAGCTCCTCATCTGGAGCCGTCCAGACCCCCTCGGCTGATCGAGCAGATCCCTGTTGAATCCGTCGAGCATCGCCTTGACGTAGTTCTTGTTGTGGCCGAGATCGCCTGGCGTCAGATTTTCGCCGCAACGAAAGTTCCCCTCCTTGTTGTGGAGCCTGAGGGCACACTCGCGGCCGAACCACAACCCGCAGCGGGCGCAGCTGTGCACCTGGTTGGGGTGGCGGTCGCACCCGTTGGCGTGGCGCTTCCAGTTCGGCCAAGTCACGACTGACTTTTTACACATCCGACACTGGATCTTGGCGACGGCGCCGGCAGACGCCTCCTCTTCGGACACGCTGAGTAGGATGCGCTCCCGCTCCGTCAGGTTGGGATCGATTACGAAAGGGCCTTCCTCAGTCTTCGCGCCCTGGCGCGCGGTCTTGTCCTGCACCTCCCCGCCTGCGTGCAGCTGGTTCTCCTCTCCTCTCTCCTCGTGGTACCAGTGGGTGGCTTGTACCGGTGCTGGGTTTACTGCCAGTTCCTGCTGAGCCAGAGGCTCTGGCTGAAGCTGGCCGTAAAGTTCTTGTGCGGCCCAGGCCGCGAGCGTCTCCGCTTCGCGGCCGGCCGGCTTGGATTTATGGTTAGTTGTGGCTGGGGTCTTGCCAGTGGCGGATTGATAGGGACTATATCTCGACCCTGTCGCCGCTGTCTTCCTGGTGACTCCAGACGTCGTGAGCTTGTCCCTATGCAGTTGCGGCCGCCTCGATGTGGTGGCTCGGGCGGCCCGCAATGCAAGGAACGCAGGGAGGTCACGAAGATCCTCGTCGTGTGAAGTATAGCGCTTCCCGCGCGTGGTTGTCAAGTGTGCCGGCGCCGGCTGGAGTGGTATGGGAGCGATGCCGGCCGCGCGGTTCATCGGTGCGCTTGGGCCAGGAACGGGAAGGTAGGCGGGCGGTGTACACTGCCTGCGAACGAGGGTATCAGGTGCGGATATCTCGTGAATGGGGTAGTGCACTCACCCCATATCGAACCTATCAAACCCGTGTGGCGTCTCGAATCCGACACCTGCTTGCATGTCCTAGAAGAGGAGGTCAATGTCAGCGAAGGTCATCAAGGAGGCGGTAAGCAACTCACAGGCCATTGGAGGTTCGCCTGATCGTCGGGGATAGGGAGGGCGTCGGCACCGGAGGCGTCGCTCCCCAAGGAGTACTGGTTGTAAGGTGCTGCAGTGCGAATGAGTATACGAGCAACTGCGGACAGTAAGAGGGCACTTACGATATGTCGGGTGCAGCGCGTTGACTTGGTGCCAGCTGGCGTCGTGTGCTAAAGGGGCGGAACGGGTTCCAAACATGCCGAGATTGACGGTGGGTGCAGAGGAGGGGATCGCGGGGGATTGGAGTCCTGCAAAGGAAGGCCAGTCGGGGTAGGTGGGGTTGAAGACGTCGACCTGGGGCGCCTTGTTGGGGAAGCCATCATACAGGGCATTCTCCAGCATGTATGGCCTTCCCTTGTAACCATGAACTGTGTTTGTTGCACCCTGATCGCCGGAGGAGCTCGCGCAGGTGGCGGGGCCGAGATTCAGATTCAACGCCTGAGTGGCACCGGTGACTCCGTCCCCATAGCTCGCCACAGCACCGCTGTCGCTGGACAATCCTGCAAGGACGGCGTGGGGATCGAGACCAGCAAAGAAGGGTGCATTAGCAGCGCGGTCAGCCCCGAGGGAGACCACGGCATTGCTGTTTGCGCGCGTGCCACCCATGTTGCTGCCAGACGCCAGATGGTCGACGTAAGTGCTCATAGCAGTGTCGAGGTTGTTGTATCCGCCCATTGCGGTGGCAGGGTAAGTGTGGGGGCCCGCGAACTGGGTGGCACCGAGGTCAGGTTGAGCACCGGTGACCTGAGGAGCAAAGGTGTAGCCCAGGCCGTGGTTGAAGCTGGCGGAGGTGGGTTGTAACTGAGTCAGGCTGCGGCGAGGTTGGTCCTCTACCGGGGGTGGCACGCCTCCTTGGGTCGAGGCAAACTGAGATCCGGCGTCCAAGAAGCTGTGGCTAGCAGCCTGGGAGAATGAGTTAGGGTTGTAGGACATTATGGATAACGACTAGTGAAGTTGGCGACTCGGGATGAGGAGCAGGTGTAGTCAATAGAGGATGTGGGAAGAGAGAGAGCGGATGGATGAGCGCTTTTATCTGGCAGGCCCAAGCAACCAAACAAGCGTCGCCGATCACAGACGTCCACAGTGGCATGAGCGCGTGCACAGGGCCCAGGACACAGCTAGGGTCAATCGAGCCGATAGGATTCGAAGCTTCTCCCGGGTGGCGGGGTTGGGACTTCAAGCTAAGCTTCAAGTCTTCCCTTGTCCAAGGCGTCCATAGCGTGCCGCGGGGCCTGCCGGAGTCACCTGCAGCGGGGTTAGAAACGACGAAATATCCTTGGAGCCTACCCCGTACGCGTTTTCGGTGGAGGCTACCTTGCCCTTTCACAACCATCCTATGAAGAGGACAATGGGTTGCGGATAATCCGCATTAGGAGCCTCGCTGGGTCCAAGCACCCTGCTTCTGCGGAACAAAGGGCCCAAGCAAATCCACGATCATGGACGTGACCAGGGCCTGTCGTTTTTCTAATCACATACTTGCCGTGAATATGCCTCGGAGAGGCAGCAGTGCGAGCTCGCGTGTGCTCCACGCTCTGCACAGCCTAGCCTGCGGTGCGGCTGCGGGACACGCAAATCTATCTCGGACGCGGATCTGCTAGCCGGAGGTCCATGCGCAAAGGCGCTGCAAGGCCCAGGCATACCGGCATCCGGAAGCCACAATATGTGATGCACATTGACAGGTAGACGATGCCTATCAAAGGCAAGGAACCCAGCCGAGTTCGACGAAGCAGGCACGGTGGCACTTGATCCACGTGAGTGCAGACAGAATATGCAACACGCACGACGCACGTCATGACGTACGCACGACCGCGTTTTTCCAGGAAAGCATCCTGACATTTATTCGCTGCTCACAATGCGGGGCCCGTTGACACAAATTGGGAGACCAACGACACCCGCCGGTGAGCCGGCCCCGAAATCCTGGAGAGATCTGGTGAACAACGCATGCCTTCCTTCTGTTCGAGTCATAGCAGGGAGATCCAGAGTACAGATAAGTCTTAGCTTGACCTTGGGCTGTGAGGAGATCAAAATAGCTTCGACGTTGAACTAAGGACAAGAGCAACCAGCGGGCGGCGCCGTGACCGTTCGGACCAAAGTTGCACCTGTCCTCTGGCTCAGCATCCCAAAGTGGAATTGCCAAATATGGCACATTGGTGCCTGGCGTCGTTCGCCGCAGCCTTGTGCGCGTGTTATTTACTCAGGACCAGCTTCAAGTTCAACTCTTCGATCATCTGCATGTTCATCCCCCCCGGATTATCGAAGCACACCACGAAATCCCACAGGCGCGCTCTGATGACGTTGAATCCAAGGAAGGGCCATGTCTGATCCCCACTGACCATGCCACCACATCCCCGGCCACCAGACCATCGAGTCTGGGACTCTGGGTGCGACTTCTAAGGAACTTTAAGTTCGCCGAGGGCGCTCCGCTGAGGCGACCTATCATCTGATAATGCTCTTACCTCTCCCAACGGTACATGGGCGGTCCACGTCTGATATTGGGCTACTCATGTTTGCCACGGTGCGGAGATGCATCCGGGAAGCGCCCAGCGCCCAGCTCCCAAGGGATCATCCTCCCGCTTCTTCTTGATCGATCTCTGCCCTGTTCGTCGTTCTGGTTTTCTCTCTGAGTCCCGAGCGTACATTGCCCAACGGAGTGCCGGAGAAATGGCGACTTCGTGAGTACGTTCCACATACGTATTGCACCTATCTGACCCTCGAGACACCTTCAAGGAGCGCCCCAGGTAGCTCGGATCCTCAGCAGAATACGGAAGCTGTCCACCCCGCGTTGATTGGTGAGTGACGCTGGTGCTCCAGCCCGATGGAACCCTGACACCCAATCGCTCGCCCGCGCAGTCGTTCGAGCGACTGGCCTGCCCCGCATCGAAACGGTGTTCAGGGAGGAACGAAAGTATTACGTGACAGCAACAGATGGGGTGAACACCGAGAGAACGTCAGTTGTGCAAAGCAGAGGCCAGTCTGTGGAGTGGGGCGAGACTCTACGTGGCTTGTGCGCCATGCCACCTCTTTGCCTTCGCCTTGATCATAACGCGCGTCCATAGCACCGTCATCCCCTCTTCGCGTCTCATCGTGCGCGTTTTCGCGCGCCGAACAACGGGAAAAGATATTCTATTGGCACCGGTCGCGCTGCCGTTTGAATCACTACGCCCATTTTCACTGCAAGGTGCACCTTTCTAGGCATTTCGTTCCTTCAACTTGCTCATTGTCTCGCACAGAGTTCGATCTGCCAGTTGACCCGATACAGAGGACAACGCTCGTGCTATCCCTGGCCTTGCCTGAGGCACCTCAGCGCGCGACGACTTCTGTCATCAGCTCTCCAGAGGTTTCCGTGGTGCCGGGTGAAGCCGCGGCTCAGTCCGGTGCCTTGCCTGTTAGTCCAGCGGATCAAACGCAGGTTGCGGCAGAACGCTTGACTGAGGCTGAGGAAGCGATAGCCAACCTGAAGTCTGCGCCAGGTCTCCCACTGAGATTAGCAAAGGCTGCAGACGAGGCGCCGGGCAACCTTGGGGGAGCTATTGAAGTTTACGATACGTGGAGTATCGCTCTTGACAACGTCAAATGGGTCGTGGACGTGGTGGATAAGATTGCAGAGGTAGCCTTCTCGTTCTATCTCCCCGATGCTTGCTGAGTCACGAATTGCGCGCTAGATTCATCCCTGGGCTAAGATGGCATGGAGTGTGCTCTCGTGCATCCCAAAGGTGCGTTCACTGATCTCGAGTGCATGGTTGTTGATTCGATCTTGTTGCGCTGCACTAGACTTTTATCGCTCAAGTTGAGCGTGATGAGAGCTTCATGGCCTTGCTTGTTGCTATCCGCGATGCGTTCGACCTCGCAGAGTTAGCAACAGGTTTAGAAAGGCTCCAGCCGAGAAGCGTGCAAGCCACAATTATGAAGAGAATGCTTTACCATGTGTGTGAATGTGGGGATTTGATCCAGAACTACGCAAAGAACGCGGACTTCTGTGAGTTATGGTTTACGCCCTACGTTGGTATCCCCGTTATTGATGCGGTCCTGTGACCTGAAGGGAAGCGATTTATGCAAACCGTGGGCCGCGGAGCTAGCGAACAAGTCAAAAGCTATAGCGATACCCTCACGAAACTTCGAGACGACTTTCTGCGTCATGGCGCTATCACCACTGAGATGACCGTACTCAAGATTCCTGCTCGGATAGACGCGCTGTCCAGCCAGCTCGAGCGAGTCGCGAGTGGGGTTGCTGACGTGGGTCAGTGATGGCAGTAGGTGCAGCGTACGTCTTGATACTGAAACTCCGATCCCTTGCAGGTATGATCGTGAAAATCGGAGAAATTCCATACCCAGAAGGAACACGATTCCGCCCGGACAAGAGGTGTTCCCCAGGGACTCGGGTAGCCTTCTTGGACTACGTCACCGACTGGGTCAATAACCCTGAATCATCGCGCGCGCTCGTACTCTTTGGCGAATCGGGGACAGGGAAGTCGTCAATCGCGAATGAGATCGCGTACCGTTTCTACCAGACACAACGTCTCGGTTCCTCATTTGCCTTCTCGCGGACGGAGCGATCCAATCGTCATGATTACCTCCTTTTCACTGGGCTTGTACGCGACCTTGCGGACCGATATCCTTCGTTCAGGGCATCATTGGGTAGGATCATCGACAACGACACATCCCTTCGTCATGGGGCTCGGGACTACGCCACCATCTTCGAATCCATGCTACTGCAATCGCTCGAAGGTGTGCCTCTGATTGGACCCGTCCTTATTGTCATCGATGCGTTGGACGAATCTGGCGACGCATCCGGAAGTTCCGGGCTGCACACCTTCCTCGCCAGTCGCATCCCCGATCTCCCGCCAAACTTCCGCGTATTCATCACCTCGAGGTCAGAAGAGAATGTCACATACGCTTTCAACAAGGCGGCACCGCCGCCAGCAGAAATATGGCACATGGAACATCCCCTGCTTTCCTCCCAAGCAGCCGGCGACATTCGTTCCTACATGCAGCATAAGCTCCCTAGTGATCTCTTTGAGTCATACGGCGCCAAGTTGGCTGAGAAATCGGTCCAATCATTCCAGTGGGCAGCCGTTGCTTCCGACTACATTCAAGGCCTTGGGCAAACCTCGCTCCAGAGCGTCGATAACCTTCTCGAGTTGCCACAGGACGCTCAAGTAACTACAGGCGCCCTGGATTCGTTGTACAAAACGGTCTTATCCTCATACTTCAACGACGACAACGTTCTAACCCTATTCCGGTCCGTCATGGGCCAGCTGGTCGCTGCGATAGAGCCACTTTCCGTTCGTTCTCTGGCCGAACTACGCCAATATGGCGAAGGCTCGTCAGGCATTCTTGACGAACAACCCATTCGCGCCATTGTTAGCCAGCTAGGCTCCCTACTGAACAACGCCGCATCGTCGGACTCGTCCCTACCTATCTCCCCGCTACATACATCATTCCACGACTTCCTTACAGACCCCAAGCGGGCTGGCAAGTTTTGCGTCGACCTTGAAGGCGCTCACTGCCAGTTGGCATACTGCTCGCTCGGCCTCATGCACCATAAGCTCCGTTTCAACATCTGCCGCCTCCCGTCATCGTACAATCGCAACGCGGCCATTCCAGACCTTCTATCCCGCATAGCGAGGCATATCTCAAGTGCTCTGTCATACGCTTGTCGCTGCTGGGACGACCACCTCCGGCATGTTTCTTCTGGTGTATTTCTTGGCAAGGTGTTGGCGTTCTTTGAGAACGATTTTCCGTTCTGGTTGGAAGCTCTTAGCCTGCTCGGCGCCACAAACCTTGCGCCTCAGGCGTTTTCGACCGTGGAAGTCTGGCACGCTAAGCAACGTGATCGTGTGAGTGTTTCTATGCATCTCCTGCCAAGTGCAATGATTCTCACGGATCACGTTCATGACAGCACCCTCTGCCGGTAGGGCTCGACACGCTCATGATGTGGACCAATGATGTTTCGAAGTTCGTGGGGTACTTCGGAATCCCCATCGCACAGAGCGCTCCGCACATCTACCTGTCTGCCCTTCCATTCGCCCCAGAAACGTCTATGATCTCCAGGCGCTTCTTTAAATGGTTTCCGAAGACATTGCGGCTGAACCAGGGGCGGATGTCCCACTGGCCGGCACAAGAGATGGTCATTCCAACGGAAGATATGGTTGTGAGCGTCGCTTATTCTCCGGACGGCCAGTATATCGCCGCAGGAGTCTGGGACGAAGGGATTTGCGTTTGGGACGCAAAGACGGGACAGATCGTCGCCGGCCCGTTCATAGGGCACACGAAATCAGTCAACTCTGTCGCATTCTCTCCAGATGGTCGACGCCTTGCTTCGGGGTCAGAAGACCACACGATCCTCATCTGGGATACCAAGGCGGGGCAGGTAGTTGCAGGCCCATTCAAGGCGCACACCGGCCCTGTCAACTCTGTTGCGTTCTCGCCAGATGGACACCAGGTTGCCTCGGGTTCAAACGACCGTACGATTCGCATCTGGGACGCAGAGACAGGGCACGCCGTCGCCGGCCCATTCACGGGGCATACGGGTTGGGTCTTGTCTGTCGTGTTCTCCCTCAATGGCCTATACATTGCCTCGGGGGCGGCGGACTCTACAGTTCGCACCTGGGATGCCGAGACGGGACAGACCATCACTGGCCCATTCGTGCAGCACACTGATCGGGTTTACTCCGTCGCATTCTCGCCAGATGGTTGCTACATTGCTTCTGGATCGAGCGACCGCACGGTTCGCGTCTGGGACGCCAAGACAGGACAATCTGGCGATCCATTCACGGGGCATACAGACGAAGTTATGTCCGTCACATTCTCACCCGATGGCATCTACGTTGCGTCGGGATCGATCGATACCACAGTCCGTGTCTGGAATGCCAGAGCAAGCCAGGTGGCTGTAGGCGCATTCACGGGACACACATTGGGGGCCTTCTCCATTGCATTTTCGCCGGATGGTCGCCACGTCGCCTCGGGGTCGCCAGACCGTTCAATTCGCATCTGGGATATCATGGCAGGGCAGGTGGCCGCAGAC
Source organism: Gloeopeniophorella convolvens (assembly GCA_022496205.1). Taxonomy (NCBI): domain Eukaryota; kingdom Fungi; phylum Basidiomycota; class Agaricomycetes; order Russulales; genus Gloeopeniophorella; species Gloeopeniophorella convolvens. The sequence continues at coordinate 90,951 of WTXD01000076.1, read as the reverse complement.
CCATCCACAGCACATACAGCACCCATCACCTCGGTCGTATTCTCGTACGATGGTCAGCGCGTCGCCTCTGCATCGGGCGACACGGTCCGCATCTGGGACGGCAAGACAGGACAGCCAGTTGCCGGCCCATTCACGGGTCACACGGACGTAATCAATTCTATCGCGTTCTCTCCAGATGGACAGCGGGTTGCCTCTGGATCACATGACTACACGATCCGCGTCTGGGACGCAAGGACAGGGGAGACTGTCGCGGACCCATTCACGGGTCACACAAGTTCGGTCGCGTCTGTCGCATGGTCACCAGATGGTCGACACATTGCCTCGTGCTCGCAAGACAGCACCATTCGCATCTGGGACGCCACAAGAGGACAGACTGACGCTGTCACGGTAGCCACGGGACACACACACAAGTTCGTCAATTGTGTGGCGTTCTCCCCCGATGGGCAGCGCGTCGTCTCGGGGTCAGGCGACTGTACGGTTCGCATCTGGGACACAAAGACAGGAGATGCCGTTGCCGGCCCATTCATGCATACGGACTGGGTCCGGTCTGTCGCGTTCTCCCCCGATGGCCGACACGTCGCCTCGGGATCAGACGACCTCACAATTCGCGTCTGGGACGCCTATACAGGGGAGCCGGCCGCAGGGCCATTCAAAGGGCACGAGGATCGTGTCCTCTCTGTTGTTTTCTCGCCAGATGGTCGGTCCGTTGCCTCGGGCTCGATGGACTGCACGGTTCGCGTCTGGGACTCCAAGACAGGGCAATCTGGCAACCTGTACACGGGGAACACAGGTGGTGTTGCGTCTGTTGCGTTCTCACCCGATGGCAAATACGTTGCCTCGGGATCGAGCGACAAAACGATGCAGTTGTGGTCTATAAAGACTGAAGGTGGTGCGGAGGCTTTTCTGCGTCTACGAAATGTATCTGACGTTCCGACCCCAGGGCTCTCTGACAGCGAACCGTCAAGTTCGGTCTATGGCGTAGCTCACGGAGGCAGCGCCGATAGCCCGCCCAACTTTGCCGACCAGACTATAACACACGACGGCTGGATCGTCGGGACGCGTGGAGAGCTCCTTGTGTGGATCCCGGAGCCGCATAGGGCTGGCCTGTACCGCCCAGGGGTTACCGTGTGGGTCGTTGCGGAGAAAGTGACTCGGCTCGATACAAGTAACTTTGTTCACGGGACCGAGTGGGCGATGTGCTACGCAGGGGAAACGCGCACTCTGTAGTCATACCACCGCTTCACAGGTAGAATAGTGTACGATGCGTTGAATACGCCTGGTGGATTGCGCGCGAAACTGATTGCAGATACCCAATGTACAGTATCCTCCTCGTTGCGTGCAAGTTTACCCAAGGGGGTATCGGGCCGGCGAGCCGGCACCGGGGGCTAGGTAGTTAGTCCGGTCCGGGTCGCTGCTATCAGAAATTTGGACCCCTCTCAAAGTCGTCCGATTTCTTGCAGTTTAGGGCTCAGATCACTTCGCAATTGACATTGGAACATTGCCTTAGCTGTTATTTACTTATTTGTACAATAAAACACTGAAACATGCGATCATTGTGCACTGAGGCATGTGCAATGCCCCTTTCTGCCCTGCTGGAGTTCAGACCCTCGCGCGCAGCTCGCGCACACCCGGCATATTCACTGTAGCACCTGCGGTTGCTTGCACGTCACGGAAATCAGCCTGATGGAGGGTACAGGTGCAAGTGCAGATGTTCCGGTGCGTTCCTATTAGCTTCAATCGGGCCACACCCCTCATAGACACGCTCACACGTCGCCAGGATATCACTCCTGACGCCGATGGGTGCATCATATGTCCCGAGTGTAAGACGAAGGTGCCCCTAGGCAATGGCGGGGTGAACAACTTCCGAATTCAACACCTGAAGAGCAAGAAATGTCAGAAGCAGAAGGAGAAATGGTTGCGACGTACCGGTTCTGTGGCCCAGCAACCCAGGCTAACGTCGTTTTTCCAATGCGCGTCCAAAGCCCCTGCAGTTCCAAGCACCGTCACTGCCCATGCTACAATCATATCGTCAGCCTCGAGTCATTATGATACCACCGACGTCCTGCACTCTATGAAAAACCCCCCGTCTTACTCCTTGCTTATCATGCTTACTGGTCTTATCTTTCTTAGCACAAGGTTTCACAATCTTGGAGCCAAATTTGGGCCTGCTTCCAGCCATCTTACAGCTTCCAGCTTATCTGGGCCTTCTGCCCAGCATATACCTTCCTTACCAATGTCTTGTATTCAGATTGTATATACCCAATGTGAATCTACAATTTATATCTGCCACCGCCGCCGTTTCCGTGCACGTGCCGCCGCCGCCGATCCTGTCCCCACCGGTCCTGCCATCATCTGTCGTACCCGTGCGTCACTGTAACTATCAATGCTGTTGCTGCTATCGGCGTTGTTGTTGCTGCTGGCGTGGGTGCTGCCACCAGGGCATAGTGGTCGTGATCGCGCCCATTCGTGTCGCATGGTGTGGGCGTTCTCATTGTGGCATGTGGCAAACGCCACGTGCTACAATTCTGCTCGCCGTTTTGGCTTGTCAGCCGAGTGGGCAGTAGTGTGGGTGTGGTGGTCAGTACGTGAGCCATGTGGCGGCTAGTGCGCGAGGCGCACCTCACTGTGTCAGACGTGCCAGCTGGTCGTGGTGAGAATCGTGAGGTCCGAACGAGGCGCGCACCGGCACAACAAGGTGAACGACGAGTTTGAGGGAGAAGAGAGGGCAGACGAGCGAGCACAAGTCACACAAAGGGAAGGCGAAACGACGATAGATTAGAAGACAATACGAGCCATACAATATATACTACACAGACATAGGGACTTGGTACAGTAATAGGAGACATGTTATACATCTTGGAGCGCGCGCAATAGAGAACAGCATGTAAAGTACAGGATTTGTGAGGTTAGGGGAAGAAGCGTAGCGCGAGGCATGAAGATGCACAGCGCGGATTATGGAAACATACTAGGGTTATAGAATAAGGCCGGATACATTGTTCTTGAAATTCTTGAGGCGATACGGGCATGGGAAAGGGGTCGGCGAGGCATAATGATGGAGTCGGGGGATCGGGGAAGGGAGCTGGGGTGTCGGGCCGGCGGAAGTCCGGCGCTCGGAACGGAGCGCGACTTGCTTATTCCAACAGGTCGGACATGCCCCAGCACGCAGGAGGCCACAGGGAGGGCGCAGAGCGGGAGCACGGGGGGAGCAGGGGAGAGTGGAGACAGATGGGGACGGAGCGGGCAGGGGTAAGGGCCGGCGTGGGTGCAGAGGCATGGTCAGCGTGCTATTGAATGCGGACAGGGATGGCACGCACCGATTTTTGGGCCAAGACAGCTGCTGTGGCCAATGCAGCTGAGATCGAGAGAGGGCAGGGGGTGCCATGCAGGAAGTAGTGGTGGGATGGGCGGTGGAAGCGGAAGATGGGCGTGGCGCGGGAAACCGAGAGCAAGTGCACGGGACAGCGCGTGGCAAGGGCCGCGACCTAGAACAGAGAAGTTAATAGAGACAAGAAAAAAAGACTTACCTGGCGCCGAGCGACGACGGCGACGACGGGCAACGGTGAACTCGCCGCAGTTCGCCGGGCAATCACAACAGAGTGCCGGCCGCGGGGCCGACAGTGGTGAGCAGGGCACCTGCGGGCGCGCTGACGGACGCAAAGCCGTTTTCAGGCGACGCGGACGATGAGGGGAATGAGGGGGGGGGGGGCGAGCAGGATAAGGATGCGCCAGACGACCTTGCGGGTGGTGAGCAAGACGATGAGCCAGACGAGGGCAACGACGCGGGCTCAGAGGACGACGCGGGCGCACTGTCAGGCATGGATGCCTCGGCAGTCGCCAAAGCGCAGGTGCGGTGGGAGGTACGAGTGAGCTGTGATCAGTATACATGTCAGCGAACAGTGCGCATAGCGGCGCACCTTGATACAACAACTCAGCCGTTTTTGGAGAAACGACAAGTCGAGCCATTGACTCGCGCGGCAAGAACGCGTCATGCGTCACGTGTGACGTGTGTGTGAACTATCCGGCCGAACCCGGTGTCGTACGACCTTCAAGCTTCACGACGCACCGTGCCACGTCACTTCACTCTTTCCTCCTCCCCCCATCTTCCCGCATTCCCGCTCCCCTCTTTCCTCCTCCCTTCCCTCCCGCTGTACCTGCAAACCCACTACCTGCAGTGGAGGCCAGTATAGGATGGAACTGGGCATAGGGTGAGTGCTTAGCACGTCCTGCATGGTTTTGCTAACTTTACTAGTACAAGATCTTGCTAGCCTGTTGCTACCTCGCCTCTCCTTAGCTCTTGCTTTTCTGGTTGATATAAGGTATGTATCCTCACTGTTTCATGTACTATTGCTAACTCTGTTGAGCAGGAGGCTCCTTGATCCCTGGCTGGATGACTTGTGGTTGAAGGTTAGGGTTGGGTCTTTGAGGTGAGGGGTTGTTAGGGTTAGGGTTAGTTATCTTAATAGTGTATAATATTAGTAGTATAATGTTGGAATATTAGTTCCCTTTTCACTGCTTTTGCATCATAGTGTGATTGGCTTTTGATTGGCTTTTTATGCCTTATTGTGTGCCTTATCTTTGAGGGTTCTTTTAAAGATGTTTATAAGATGCAGGTCTTATGACTAGTGTGGCAATTTAGATGGATAAGGAAAAAATAAGCCCAGTTTCCAATAATCACTCATTGAGAACAAAAAAGATCTTATTTGGTGTTATAAGAGGGGGAGGTTTTTGCAGAGCACGAGACGCATCCTTCCGATACCGCGGAGCTCGAGGCCGAGGTGGACGCATTGAATCCTGGGCAGCGTCTCGCACTGCGCCTGCTCGACAACCTTCAAAATGCAATCACCAACATCCCACCTTCTATCCCTGAGGCCACTCTTGAAGACGAGACGGCGCGCTTCGCCGTAATGCCACCAGGAGACTTGACACCAGAGGACGCGTGGGAGGCTCTCGATGGCAGCCTTAGCCCTCTTCTCGGGTACGGCACCACGCTGGAAGCGATAGCAGCGATTGTGAGGCGCAGGCCATTAGGAATGGGTGCCATTCAAGCATATATTCGATACTTCGTGCTGCGGTACCGAATCGACGGCTGCCTGTTGGAGGGGAAAATCAATAGGATCATGGATGCCATCAAAATTGCGTGCGTACCCCGTCCTTGAACTGGTGAATCGCATGCTCACAACGGTCACAGCGCTGGGATTGTCGAGAGCACACAGGAGACGCCCGCGGTTGCCAGCAATACAGTAGAGATCCTCGGCGCGCGAGTGGCCGCCTTGGAGGATGGTGAACCAGATGTCACCTTCCTTGGGATGGTTCATCGCTCGGCGCCGTCACCCCAACGCTCAGCACCACCACCATGTGCGGGGATGCCTCTTACCTTCCCCAAGGGTTGTTCACCCCATTCGACCTACCCGTTCGCGTTGCACAACTTGTGGACCCTCCCGTGGGATTACGAGACCAGGAACGGGTTGATGGTATTGCGGGCGCGCGCCTGTGATAGCAAGGCCACAGTCTCTGGCCGTTGTGCAGCATGCAACAGCCTGGAAGAAAACACGATTTTGTCTGGTATTAAAGAGCGCATCAGAAACGGTGTACCCGAAAGCTCAAATTTTGCGTACCATGGCATCGGCGGCCTCATCGAAATTGCGCGACGGAAGAATCTCATCATCGACGGGTACCGTATGCGCCGCTTGAACGATGTCCGCAAGCTTGTTGTCATCGAGGGAGCGCTTGACATGCAAAAACAAGTTCTACTCGCCATCTCATCAAAGAAGATTCCACGAATCGACCGCCTGCTCCAGGTGGCCTTCAAGCGTCGTATAGGGATTCATGCACTGCTGGACTTGATCAAGCGTGCCGCGGCCGGTGTGTACAAGCCGAAGGGATTTGACGAAGAGGACGATCTTCAGGCCCAGTTGTTGCATAGGTTGGGGGGTGCGCGACTAGCTGATATCGCCCATCGTATCTTCGGCACGCCATCAACAGTCACTGTACGCAAAAGGATGAGCAACGCACCTGTCCTTCTGGCCTCGCCCTCCATACCCACGCGCGCCGAGATTTCACATAACGTTGAGGCGTCCTTCGATGCCATTCGAGATATCTTGAACGAGGCTTCTCCAGGACCCACCGTTCAGCATGCTGTTTTGATGTGGGACGAAGTTGCGGTTGAGCGTTGATACCCTAAGCCCGGCGCAAGGGCTGTTCGTAACGCAATGCCGAGGTGAGTACCGCAAGTGCGTGGGGAAGTACTTAGCTAGAAGACCGTTGACTGAGGCGCTGGCCGGAAGTGCCGAGTGCGCCGCAATGCGCTAACCGATGCGTACGCTTCGGCCGCGCGGTAAGCCGGAAGCATGAGCAGCGCCGCCACTGCTAGAGCGACGCGTGCAAGATCGAAGTAGGCCGGCCTGTGTGCCGGAAGTATCTCCGTAATGCCGCAACTAAAGGCCGTTAGTGCGAACGGTCAAATACGCAACGTACAACTGAGTCGGCCCGAGCGATGGCCGAGAGCGTGAGCGATCCGGCTTAGTGGCGGCCGAGTAGTAGCGAAACGATATACAACGAAAGGCCAACTTAGGCCGGAGGCAGAATGAGAAGTGGACTATCCCAACCCGGGGGAGTTTCTTATTGAGCCCTAAGGTCGAGAGAGGGTTTTATACAAAGGCGAGCCTTCTAACCGCAGGCCGCACACGGAAAGGTATAGTAACTCCGTTCAACCACTCATCCTGCGTTCCGTCCTGAACCGATGCTACTGCTAAGTCGAAACAGCCATCTTGTGCCAGGGCTGCAATGCCGAGGCTTAGGCCGAGGTTTCTGAGCGATCGACCGAGGTATTGGTACGCTGCGGCACATCTTGCTGATCGCGCTCCAGCCGGAGGCTTTAGTAAGCTACTCGGACACTGCGCAGAGTCGCGTTCCACAAGTGCTAGGGCTCCAGAGCTGTAACTTAGTCGGAACTGAGGGCCGGGAGGTCGGAACTAAGCGGAACAAGAAGGACTTAGCTAGGCAATACTGTCCAGTCGTAGAATCGCGAAATCGGTCCATAACATGGTCTGTACGCTGCAGTGGCATATCAGCGTCGACCGAGGTGGGACGATAAAACAAATAAGCTATTGGGTATCTGCCGGGAATGTGGAAAAGACACTTCCCTAGAGTTTTCCAACATGGAGGATCTGGATGTGATTTTCGATGAATTGGGGCGCGGATGCATTCATCTTGCGTCAGAGGTGAGTCTTGTCATGAGTTGTGTGGGAGAAAGTGCCATTGACGCGTGTTTGTGCAGGCAACTGTGGGCGCCGTAGGTCTTCTAAGCATGGAGTCCCGCATGTACAGCGCTCGCCCTGTTCTTCTCTCCGGTAGCTGCAAGCGAGAGAGCGCGGCAGAGCATGCTTCTCTTCTGCAGACGACAATTGACGCTGTTAACTCCAAGTCCTCTTTAACGCGTGCACGGATCATTTCGCTCGCTTCTGATGGCGAGGCCAGGCATGGCAAGGCGCTTGTACAACTGACCTTCAAGTTCGCTCTCTCGCCCTCGTCCCCGATCTACCCTCTGCTCTCCACGCTCAGGCTGATGGATTTCCACGTTGGCGACAATGACGTGACAGCGGACAAGGACTTCAAGCATGTCGCGTTCAAGCGTGTTCGAAATGCACTCCTCCGGGACAAGGGCATTCTTGTCTTTGGATCCTGGCTTACTCCCGGAATCATTCGACAGCGCCTTCTCGGGGCGGGTCATTCGATAACCCACGTCACCTCCATCTTCAATCCAGCTGACAAGCAAGATGTTGAGCTTGCATACCACCTCCTCTGTGACATCTGGTCACTACCGGCAACCCTCGCGACGCTGCACAACCCCACGCTTGCACAAGTTGATACTGCGCTGTGTATCTTCGGAACGTTCTGCCTCAACCTCGTATTCCCTTACCTCTGTGTGGATCTCAGCCTGTCAGAACAGCTCACGCACCTCAGCAGCGCTGCTCACCTCGCACTGGCAATGTACTCTTTTGGCGATGCAAAATCACGCTTCCTTCCCACAGCACTCTATGTCGACATCATGATCATGATCAAGAATGTGTTCTTCTGTGTTGCCAAAGCCAAGGTCGACCTCCCTGACGAACCGTTCTACATCATATTGCTTGGGACCGATCGCCTTGAAACCCTCTTTGGAATTCTGCGGACCATGATCGGAAACAATACAAATCTCGATATTCTGCAGCTCGCACTTCGTGTAAACAGCACCACAGATGTTGCCAATATACTTGCAAAGCATCCAGAGTGAGATAAGGCACCGCGCCGACTCCACCTTCCGACTTTGACCAAGGACACGCAGCCCATTCATGGCGCGGATCACATCAGTTCCCGAGCATGGCGTGCGGATCTCATTCCGAAGGACGTAACGCTCGCTACAAGCTGGAAGCGTGGCAGACGAGCGGCTGAAGACGCATTCCCAGCTGTGTGGGATCAGCTTCTCCTTGTTGACAGTACACCTGGCACATCCATTCTCGCGCCGCTGGGTACACTCCTTGTCAAGATTCTTTCGAGTGCAGAAGGTGAAGAGAGCGACGAGGAGGATGCCACGGCTCCGCCATCAAACACGCCTGCTCAAGAAGCGTCCGGTGTGCAGGACCGTTCAGCTGGTCTCACCGCCGCTGGAGAGGGTCTTTGTGAGCTTGAAGACGCTACCAGCGAGATGTCCTGGGGCGATGCAGACAGGTCCAAAACAAAGTCCTCTAACCGAATTGACACTGGCGGTGGCACACTTGTCAGCAAGGCGCGAGTGTTGGCCCAACGCTTCAAATACGACAAGACCTCTGGCTCCACCGACCGCTTGCATCGCGTTCAGCAGGAATCAAGATACTCATCTCACTCACTCGATCGCGGCGAGGATGCATTTGGAACTGTCGAAGGTCCATGTATCATGATCATGGACCCAATAGCATCGCTCCTTCGCTGTGAGAGCCGCCTTTTTCTCTGCATTGGCGAGATTAACATGATTCGCTTCAATTCACGGCCACTCGATGAGATTCCAATCTCTATGCTTCACGACAACTCCGTGCAGATTTCATATCAAGTCTTATTAATTCTCCCGGCATCTGTAGAAGAGGACCCGTCACTCAAACATGACTGGTCCTCCTCGTCTCTCGCACCAATGAGTTTCACTGTCTCAGGCATCTTGATTCAACCGATCAACCCGACTTTGGTCCCTGGGCCTTCGGGCTCTCATCTCTTCCTATTTGAAAGCTCGGTGCTAATTGCATTAGCATCATCGCTACATGACCGAATACTGGACAATCATTTGCGCAACGTTCCAACTGTGAAGGTCGGAAGTGATCAATTTCCTTACCGCGAGGCCTCCGGTACATCATTTTCAGCACTGTACAGAAATCATCTATTAACCCTCTACCTAGGGAGGGCATGCTTTGTTGTAGAAGGTAGAGGGAGCGCATGTCAGGAGTCTAATGCATTTTGCTGCCCATACTGCACCGCCAACGTCGATTTCACCTCACTCGGGGGCCAGAGGGTTCTGGAACACATAGGCGGCCATATTCTACACAATCCCTCGATAGATCGCACGCTGGAGCCTTGCGGGCTTTGTCTCAGCTCACATGCCACATGCTGCATTTATCTTAAGAAGAGCAAAAGCTGTCAAGGCAATCTGAAGATCGATCACGCCAAAAGCAAGTGCCTCAACTTCATCAAGTTTTTGTATGCCACCGCAGCAAAGTCTTCACCATCTTCACCCTGTAGCAACGTACCAATGCCTTGCCCCCTCTGTCCTGCTGATGCCCCCGCCGTGTGGCGCTACAACCTTTGCGCGCACCTCATGCGACTCCATCCATCCGTCCCTCTTGGACCGCATGAGCATATGTGGACGCTGATGAACTTTGAGGTTACAGAATTGTCTGCCATCTGGAAGAATCGACTTAAGCAGCCGGAAGCACGCAAACGGAAAGTAGGTGCAACCATCACCATTTCGGAGGTGCATAGCACACACAGCGTGGCTAGGTGAGTAGTGTTGTGACTTGTCACCCACGCATTTACTATGAGATTCTAACCTTGTTACTTGCTCGCTACACAGGCTTATTTCTGGCCGCAATTCCATTGACAACGATGCCGAACAAGACCGCGAAAGTTCTGGTGATGAGACCGGACGAGGAAATACAGAGGAAGATGATGCTGAAGACTTGCAACGCGAAACAGGTAACAGCTTTCATTTGCATGCAGATGGACACGACGTGCGGCACCAAGGACTAATTGACCCATCAACAGATGAGCCTTCAGTTCCTGAAGCAGAGTTTCTTACAGCCCCCTTTCAAGCTGAGGACGACGCCCTTCATCACTTAGCAGCCCATCGACTTGCTCTAGCAGCAATTGAAGACCCCGTTCCTTCCGTGCTACCCCTAATTGACGCACCCCCAACGCGTAGTTGTCACGGACACGTCTTTTCGAAGGATTCCTGGACCATCTAGCAGGCTTGAGCCCTCACTGCTAGCTGAGTAATCGAAGAAGTGCTAAAAGTACATATTCCACGGGAATTATTTCCTTTGCATTAGGTGCAGGCTTACGTAAGCTGCACATGACGGCACATGACTCGTCTTGTGACTCGTCCCGTGGGATACTAGGGTTAGAATGGGCTGGAAGGGCCTAGAGGCCATAGACTTTGGGTTATGACATCATGGTGACGTCAGTAGTCTAGATTGTGCTGCGCATGATGTCATCGCTGAGTGAGCATGACGTAGTGTGGGAAACTGGCTTAGTGAGCATGAGTAAGGTGCATCAGTCAGCACCAAGTCGCTCAGTCAGCAGCTGCGGAGTTGCTTAGTAAGCGCTCCTCTAGTAGTATATAAACCCATGTAGTTGCGCACTTAGGTCCTCAGACTTTCCTCTTGAGGACCAGGTAAGAGTGCCAACAGCCTCTCTGTAGTAGACTACAGTTCTAATCTTGAGGACCAGCTTCTTCTACAGTTTGACTCAGTCGCTGCTGCCTTGCATAAAGGTAGCCAAGTTAGCGATTGCTCCTGTGTTGCTGGTTGGCGCAAGACTCTGCTCTGCGCGAACACCTTGCCGGTTGTCTCAACAACCTTCCTTTTGACCGTACTGGTGTTGTGCAGAGTTGGAGCTCCCGCCACAGTAGTGGTAGGAAGCGGAAAGCACGCGACCTTCATCAACTTTCACACTGTCTTTGCGGGGAACAAGCTCTCCAAACCGAAGACGACGTTGTCGAGTGTTCGCACCATGAATGTGAAACAAAATGGGTACGAATTCACACAATAGCAGAGTTTATACAGCGCTAAAAGGACCTGTAGTATCATCTCCGTTGTGTTGAGCTCAGTCATATCCAGAAGGGGTGGAGATGTGCACCGTGCACATCTCTGAGTACTAAGAGATCTCGAACAAAGTGAAATTGAGGGCGCGTGTGAGGATCTAACATCTGAGGAGAAGGTTTTCAACTTGGGCGTGGCAGCAGGACGATCCGATCCTATCTTATCTTATCTATTTCCAAATCGGGACATGTTCCTGATTACGTACTTAGTTAGTCCACAGCCCAGCCCTGCTACGAGAAAAAAGGACCCCCGGTCCGGGGTTCCAATTTCGATACCCCCTTGAGTTTACCGGGAACGCCGCTCACATCGATTACGTATCTGTCAGGTTGCATGCAAATATGGCCTTGTATACGTATTCTTGCCACCTGAGATACGTTGGGGAGGGCGTCCTCCAGTAGTATAAGCCATTCTAACAAAGCGGCGATTCACGAAATCGATGACAATGAAGGGAGGGCCGGGGAGGCTCGATTACATAATGACGGGCAGCCTATGGCGAGATGATTGCGCACGCTCTCGACCTCGAGTGACAGAATTGCTGCAATTACTCATGTAGCGCTCCGCCTTCTTCTTTCCAACACCACCACCAACGACCATGTTCGCGGTGCGCGCCCACGTACGCGCCCGCGCACTCGCGCGCAGCTTCACCTCGCAGCCCGTCGACGGCTTCACCGGCGCCGTCGGCAACACGCCCCTCGTGCGCCCCACCCGCACTCCCAGCCAACTGACGCGCTAACTCGGCGCGCGCGGACACACAGATATACCTCAAAACCCTCTCGGAACGCACGGGCGCGAAGATCTACGGCAAGGCGGAGTTCCAGAACCCCGGTGGAAGCGTCAAGGACCGCGCCGCGCTGGGCGTCGTCGCAGCCGCCGAGGCAGACGGGCGGTACGCGCCTCCCTACGCTGCCCTCCCCACCGCCCCCGCTGACCTCCCTGCGCAACAGGCTACAGCCCGGCGGCACGGTCGTCGAGGGCACCGCAGGCAACACGGGCATCGGGCTCGCGCACGTATGCCGCGCGCGCGGGTACCGCTGCGTGATCTTCATGCCCGACACGCAGTCGCGCGAAAAAGTCGACCTGCTGCGCATGCTCGGCGCCGACGTGCGCGCCGTGCCGGCGGTGCCGTACGACGACGCGCGCAACTACAACCACCAGGCGCGCGACTACGCCGCGCGCACGCCCGGCGCGGTCTGGACGGACCAGTTCGACAACGTCGCGAACGCGCAGGCGCACTACGCGAGCACGGGCCCGGAGCTCTGGGCGCAGCTCGGCGGGGAGGTGGATGCGTTTGTGGCGGCGACGGGCACGGGCGGGACGCTCGCGGGCGTCGGGCGCTACTTGAAGGAGCGGAGCGACGGGCGCGCGCAGGTGTGGCTTGCGGATCCGCCGGGCAGCGTGCTGCACAGCTACGTCGTGAGCGGGGGCGCGCTCGCGGAGCGCAGCGGCGGGTCGATAACCGAGGGTGCGTGCGTGCGTGCGGGCTTGCGTTTGCGCTGACTCGGGCGGCGCGCGCGCAGGGATCGGCCAGGGCCGCGTGACGGCGAACCTCGCGACGATCGTCGGGGCGCTCGACGGCGCGCTGCACATCGCGGACGCCAAGTCGCTCGCGATGGTGTACGAGCTGCTCGACGGCGAGGGGCTCTACCTCGGCGCGAGCTCCGCGCTCAACGTCGTCGCCGCGTACGAGCTCGCGCAGAAGCTCGGGCCCGGTGCGTCCCCTCCTCCTTGCGAGGGCGGCTGTGCTGACTTTGGCTGGACGCGCAGGCAAGACGGTCACGACGGTGCTGTGCGACGGCGCGTACCGCTACCAGAGCCGGCTGTTCTCCAAGACGTGGCTCAAGGAAAAGGGCCTCGAGGACGCGGTGCCGGCGCACCTGAAGAAGTACGCCGTGCTGGACTGAGACCGCCGCCGGCTGAATCTCTCGCACATCTGGGGGCATTCTTTCATTGCAATGCATGGCAATATAATATCATCGTGGAGTCCGTCCGAAATATGCGCGCGTGTATGGATACCAGTGCGATGTCAAGAGAGAACGGGGTAGTGCAGTATGGTGTCTAGTCGCTCTTCTTCCATCCGCCGAGCTCAATCGAGAACGCAACGGCAAGCTTGGAGAACTCGAGCATGTGCGAGAAGCTGAACTCGGGCGAGATGTCGATGCGGCTGTCAAACGGCGTGAGTGCCGTGCGTGCACTGGAATCTCTGGGGACGTACTCGTTGCCGGAATGGATGTTCTTGTTCGAGTTCTCGAAGGAGCTCTCTGGGGTCGGGTATCAGCACAGGTACCCACCGGGAAAAGGAAGTCGTACCAATGGTGAACGAGCTGCGGTAGCCAGCCTTGTTCCACGATGCACTGGAACGGGGTCAGCGACGCATTAGGCGATATACGACTGGGTCTTACTGGTCGCTGCAGGCGTAGCCGCACTTGGTCTCGACGTAAGGAATATCGAGGTACGCGTCGACGAGCTGCTTGTTGAATGCGGTGACACTGCGGCGGACGTCAGGCGCTGCAACTGATGAACGAAGGATAGACATACTCGGGGTCAACAAAGTCGACGATGATGCCGACCTCCTCCCGAGTGCCGCTCTTGACCCAAGCAGTCATGTCGAACTGCGCATCCGATCAGCACACATACACACACGACGAAGAAAAATCCGGTAGGCACCTGGCTCATCGCAATGACGTTGACGTGCTTGGCCTCGTAGGCTTTTGCGACCGCCTGCGAACCAAGTAGACCGCCCTCCTGCAGACAGATTATGAGTAAGCTCTGCCTTGGGCGGCGCATATAGGGACGCACCTCGGCAGAGTACCAGTGGAACTCGACGTGCTCGACCGGGCGGAAGTTGGACGCGATCAGCGCGCGGTACGCCTCGAGGATGGTGACGGAGCCCGAGCCATCGTCGTCAGCGCCTGCTCAAGCTGGTCAGAAGACGATCCTGGGCAAGCTCGGTATGACCAACCAGGAGCGGGCAAGAATGGCCAGAGGTTGGTCCTATCATTGGTGCAGCGTGAGCGCCTGGCGTGACGGATGTGTGCTACTGCTTACGAGTCCTGGTGGGCGCCAGTGATGACGACGCCCTCATTCGTCGGCGCGGAGCCGTTGATGCGCACGATCTGCGCGCAGGGTCAGGGGCGTGCGTGTGCAGAATGCCTAAGGAAGCACTGACGATAGAGTTCTGGCCCCACGAGTGCGGGAACTCGGTCACAGAGATGAGGTCGCGCAGGCCCTTGGGCGCGAAATCGTTGGTGATCTGTCCGGGATCACATCAGTCGCACGGACTAGATATATGCTGGTATATGCGGCGCGCGCACCTCGAGGATCTTCTGAGTCAGCCACCTCTGGCTCTCCTGGCCTGTCTGATGGGGCTATGAGTGCGCGCCTAGCAACGGCAGAGGGACGCGTCATACCTGGCTGCGGTAGTCTGCGCTTCCCAGTCAGCACGAGTGTCTAGTGCGAGGGTCGCGGGCACGTACGGCGGGTGCGGAAGCTCGTGAACTCCTTGAGGTTCGCCTGGGGACCCTTGCTCGAGAGCTTCTTGATGACGCGCTTGACGTCCTTGGAGGCGCCCGGCTTGGGGAACCCTGCGCGGGGTCTGCCAGCCGAACACGAGGCGTATGCAGGCAGCGCTTACCAGAAGACTGCACCTTCATGGCATTGAGTGCGCCGAGGTCCGCGGCATCCGTGCTGTCGAGGTCGTCACGCCTCCGCATAGACGGTGACCAAGCGCGAGTACGCACATATCCATGAACTTCAGGCCCGCCGCCTTGGCCTCGATCTGCGTCCGTCAGCACAAGTCGCAGCAGAAACAGCCACCGCCGCGCACCTTCTCCATCTCGGTCATCCAGACGGGCTCCGCGTCGGGCGCGAGCTGCACGAGGCGCATCTCGTCGAGGTCCCAGCCAGCGAAGCTGCCCTGCGGCTGGGTGAGCTGGAACTGGTACTCGGCGGCATCCTCTACGCGGAGCGCGGCGGGGGACGCGGCAACGGTGGCGGCGAGGTAGACGAGGGCGAGGAGGGGCTGGAAGGACTTCATCGTGGTGAGACGCAGTCCAGCGCCCGAACGAGCCCAGACTCGCGTGTTGCTGCGATCGGGATTTGCCGAGTCGCGTCACAGAGGTGCACGTGATCGACGCGTCGGGCGAGCTCGCTTTCGGTGCCGCCCAAAATTCGAATATATTGTTATTGTTGAACCACGCTGAAGGTGAGCAGAACGGCGACGATGGCGCAGAACCTCGCTCCTTGGATCGCGGAATACCTCGTCGACGTCGCAGAGACGCACGGAGGCAGCCTCGGCGGCGTGCCCACGCACACCAAGGGGAGAAAGGTCCAGCTGCTCGAGGCACGTCGCACCACCCAGCCTCAGACCGCCTCTCACGCGGACATCTCAACCACCGCAGTTCCTCACATTCGGAGACAGCGAGCACGACGACTGCATCTGGGCCGTGGCCTCCGACAAGCACCAGAAGATCGCCGTGCGCTTCTCGCAAGACGCCATCGCGAGGTACATGGCCGAACAGTGCGTCCCGCCCGTCCACCCTTGCACCACCACCCACTCACGCCAGAGGGGCCGCGCGCAGCCAGCAGGACAGCCAGGGCCGCCGCCTGACAGAGCAGCGCTACGCCATCGCGACCCTCAAGCGCTTCCGCCCGCTCTTCCAGCGCGTCCCCACCGGCCGCGGCAAGATGACCGCCGGCGCGACGCTCGCGCTCGCCGTCGACGCCGTCGACGTCGTCGGCGCCGCAGGCGAGCCGGAGTTCGGCTCGGCGCGGCCGCTCGACATGCACGCGGACATCAAGGAGTGGATGAGCGGGCTGCGCGCGGGCGGCGGCGGTGGGTAAGCGGGCGCCTTATGTGTGTTTGTTTAGTGGACGGAGTGTGACGCTGCGCTGCGCAGGAACGTCCTCAAGCTGCGAAAGGCGGAGACGCTTGCGCTCGAGCGCGGTGAGCCGGCCCCCGCGGACCCCGCGCGAAGTACCAGCGGCGTCCCGGTCGCGGAGCGGGAGGCGCGCCAGTCGGCGGAGAAAGACGCTGCTGAGTCCAGGCAGGGGCCCGCCGTTGCTATCGGGCAGGAGGAATGGCGGCAGGTTGTCCCCTTACACCCTCCACATCTGCGTCGTTGACCTCCACGTCCAGTCCCTCGCCAAGAAGCCCCTGCGGTTCTACCGCCGCCCAGCGGCCAACGGCGTCCAGGGTGAGCCACGTCCGCCAACTCTGCCAGCCGGCCTCGCTCACTCGGAACGCAGCCTCCAAGCCACCACCAGCCGCCGCGCCGACCAACGAGACCCCGATCCTCTTCTCCCCACTGAAGCGGAAGCGGAAACTCAGTGCGCAGCCGCAGCGTCCAATCTGACTACGTATTTTGGCTTACGGGAGCGGAGCGCAGGCAAAGGCGTGCTGGACCTCGACAGCTCCCAGCCGCCTGCACCCACCCCCGTGGCAGCGGCCCCCGCATCCCCAGACGATGCCGCCCCGCGCACACAGCCGCGCCAGACGACGCCGACCGACTGGGCCTCGAGCCCCGCGCCCTCGCGCGTCCGCTTCTCCACCAGCCCCGAGCGCAGGAGCGCGTCGCCGCAGTTGCAGCCACAGCCCTCGACGCCGCCCGTGCTCACGCCCTCCCAGCCCCCTTCGCCCGCGCCCGCGCCCGCTAAACCACCCACCCCCACGCCGTCGCTCGACCCCCACCCGGCGGCGGCGGCAGAGGCGTCGCTCCCCGCGCCGACGCCCGCGCAGCGCCCGCGCACCACGTCCCCCGCGCACACGCACACACACACAACTGCGCCGTCCCTCCCCCGACGCGTGCCGCTGCCCGCCGTCAAGCGCGCCAGCGCAGCGCGCGGCGAGATCCTCGTGCCCGGCTCGGACTCGACGGGCAGCGGCACGCAGCCCCGCGCGCCTCCCCCGCCGCCGGACACGTCGCCGGGCCCGGCGCGCGTGGACGACACGTTCGACGCGGCGTCCAGCCCCGCGCGCGCGCCGCCGGGCGAGCTGAGCCGCATGGCGCAGCACGGCTCGCACCCGCCGCTGCAGCCCCCGCGGGGCGGCGCCTCGCAGCTCCCGCCGTCGAGCCTCCCGCCATCGAGCCTCCCGCCGCAGACGCAGACGCCCGCGCGCTCGACGACACTGCTCGTCGACGAGACGCCCGCGCCGCCGCGCAAGCGCCCGCGCTCGCCGAGCCCCGCGCCGGCGCCGCGTAAGCGCGCGCGGTGGCCCGACGCTCCCGAGCCGCGCGCGCAGGGGCACGATCCCGAGCTGCTCGCGCTCGGGATCGCGGTCGACCTCGCGGACTATGCGCGCGCGCCGCCGGCGTGGGGCGCGGACCTGCGCGTGCGCAGCCGCGGCGCGGCGCATGCGCACCCGCTGCTGCTCACGAACGGCAAGCTGGCCGAGATCTGGCAGAGCGTGTGCGCGGCGCGCGGGTGGGCGTAGCTCTCCACTGCATCTTCGTTGTGCGATAGCTTATCTCGTTGTACACTGCGTATCTCTATTCGTATCTATTCGCTGCGCGCCTACTTGCCCCTGTGCCGCCTGAAGCTCTCCGCGACGCCGACGCCCGCCTGGATATCCGCCAAGCAGCGCGCGTCGACCGCGCGCCCGCGCGCCGCGAGGCGCAGCACGTCCCGCTCGAGCGCGGCGGGCACGCACACGACACCGTCGTCGTCCGCGACGAGCACGTCGCCCGGGTGGACCGTGACGGGCGGGAGCCCGCCGTGCTCCGCGGCGCCGGCGTCGTTGACGGTCACGGGCACCTGCACCTCCGCGGCGCGCGTGTACGGCGCCTGCCCGACGGTCGACGCGCCGCGCGCGTACAGCGCAAAGCCCGCCGCGCGGTGCTCGGCCGCGTCGCGCACGCGGCCCGCGACGAGCGCGCCGAGGACGCCGCGCTGCTGCGCGCCGGCGGTCATGAGCCCGCCCCAGACGGCGTTCTGCGCGGCTGAGGGGGCGGCGCGGTGAGCGGGGACCCGCGGCGGACGGGCGGCGGGGGCGCACCGGGCGGGGCGGAGACGAACGCGACGCTGCCGCGCGGGGCGAGGTCGACAAAGTGGCCTTGCAGGCGCGGGGCGTCGGTGTCTGAGGAGAGGACGAGGCGGACGGTGTAGGCGGGCCCGCAGAGGCGCGGGGCGGGGTGGGCGGGGTGCGGGGCGACGCGGTGGAGGTCGGGGATGTGGCCTGCGGCGGGGACGCCGAGCTTGAGGAGGGCGTCGGAGAGCTCGCAGGTAGAAAAGTCGGACTGTGCGATTGTGTCTGGCGGGGGCGGCGTCGAGGACATGGTCGTGGTTGCGGTCAAAGAGGCGTTGGAGTGTAACGCCGCTGCTGCAGCTGATATTAAGAGCGGGGAGGCGGAGAGGCGTCCGTGTTAGATAAGATAAGATAATGCGTCATCCCGGAGATTGCCGGGAGTCGCTGCGGGTGGCTGACGCCGAGCGACACGACGCCGACGACACTTCCGACACCGTCGCCAGCGACGCTGACGCCGACGACGACAGCGACAGCGATAGCGACCACCACCACACACAGCGACCCCGCCATTCACGACCACCCCATGAGCGATGCACGCCGCCACTCCCGCCGCGCCTTCAAGGCCCTCATGCGCTCCCACCGCTTCACCGTCCCCGGCTACGACCTCCCCCTCCGCGTCCGCCCAGTGAGTCCCCTCGTCCTCCTCGCCATCCCCCGCGTCCCCCGCTCACTGCCGCCGCGCGCCAGTGGTTCGCCGTCCTGACGATCCTGATCATGCTCACGCTCGCGCTGCTCGGGCTCACGAACCTCGCCCACGCGCTCCCGCTCAACGACAAGCTGCTGCACTTTGTGTGCCTCGGCATCGCGACCGGGGTGTTCTACTTTATCTTCGACGTCGAGGAGTGAGTCCCCCGCGCACGTCTACCCCGCGTCGCTCACGCACCGCAAGGGAGTACCGCCGCATCTGGTTCTGGCGCCACTCGCCGCTCATCCTCACCGGCGTCGTGTGCTTCCTCCTCGGCGGCATCGCCAGCGAGTTTGTGCAGTCGCTCCTCCCCGTGCGCGCCTGCCTCCCCCCTCTCTCCCCGCCGCGCCGCGCCGCTGACACCCCCGCGCGCAGTACAAGACCTTCCAGTTCGGCGACATCGTCGTGAGTCCCAGTCCCGCGCGCCGTCCCCCTCCGCGCCGGTCCACTCACCCCAGCACAGGCCAACCTCCTCGGCTCGTCCATCGGGCTCTACACCGCGTACCACCTCGAGCGGTACCACCGCCGCCGGCGCGAGGTGCGTCTGCGGCCCCCGCCGCCCTGCCCCTCCCTTCCCCGCTGACGCCAGAGCCCAGATCGCGCGCCTGTACCGCCCGCTCTCCGCGTCTGCGTCTTCGCTCCAGCTCGACGAGGACGCCGAGGACGAGGTCGAGCGCGCCACGCCGCTGCTCCCGCTGCACGCCAAGCCGCCCGCCGCGCCGGGCAAGGGCCGCGCGCGTGCGGGGAGCATCGCGCTCGCGGACGTGTGGGACGAGCGCGAGGAGCTGTTTGGCGTCGGTGACGACGACGAGGAGGATGAGCGCGCGGGGAGCCCGGCGGTGGGTGTGCCAGCGGCGGCGGGCAAGCCGGCCAAGTCGGTGCGGTGGGCAGAGGAGAGCGCGTGAGGGCCCGACGGTGTACGCGTACTTAGACGGCTGCTGCGTATCTGTACTTGCTTTGCGATCGATACAGGGACAACATAAGAGAGCACCATATAATACACAGGATCTATGGATGCGCTACCCCCTCGCCGCCTTGCGCCGCTTGCCCCTCCCCGCCGCCGCGTCCTCATTGCGCGCCGCCTTCCACCACTCCCTCGCCCCGCTCCCCGCCCCCGTTGATCCCTCCGCCTCCCGTGGGCGCTTCTCCGCGCCCCCACTCGCGCCGGCGCCCACCTGCGCGCTGCGGATCGCCTCGCGGCTCAGGCACCAGTCGACGTGCGCATTGAGCGCCGCGTTGTCCCCGAACGGCGCGCCGCACAGCGGGCAGCACGCGGCCGGCGGCTCCGCGGGCGCGGTGGGCTCCGCATCCCACGCGTCGAGCTCGACCGCGTCGTGTGCCTCCTCGTCCTCGCCGTCCGCGCTGTCCTCGCCGTCGTGCCGTTCTTCGCCCTCGCCGTCGTCAGCCTGCGCCCGCTTCGACGGCGAGCCGCCCGCGCGCGGCTCGAAGAACTGGCGTGGCAAGCCCGCGTCAGCGCAACCGCCAGCACGACCCCCGCGCGCGCACATGCACGCACCTTGGCGATGCCGTCGCCCCTTCGGCGCAGATCGACGAGCTTCGTAGCGCGCAGCCCGACAAGGCGCAAGCACAGCGCGCCCTCGGCCGCGAGCATCTCGCGCGCGGCGGCGCGCAGCTCCGCGTGCGCGCACACCGCGCGGCCGAGCGCGCGCGCGCGCGTGCACACCTCGTACGTGTCGCGCTTGTACTTGAGCGTCAGCGTGCGCCCCGCCCACCCGCCGCGCGCCATGTCCGCCGCGAGCTCGGCGACGACGGCGTCGAGGTGCTGCGCGAGCTGTGTGGGGTCGGCGGTCGCTTTGAATGTCCTGCCCGGGGGTGTGGGGTGGGGTGAGCGTACTGGGTGGGAGAGGGGAGGGGGGCGCACCGCTCGGCGCCGATGCTCTTGCGCTCGTCGCGCGACCAGGGCTGCACGGTGTTCGACGCGATGCCGAGGTGCGTCTGCAGCAGCGCGTGCAGGCCGAACTGCTTGTCCAGCAGCGCGAGCACGCCGCGGCGCGCGTGGATGTCCCCGCACGTCTGCCGCGCCGGGTCAGTGCGTGCGATCACATTGGCTGGGGGGACGCACCCTGACGCCGATCGAGTCGAGCAGGCGCTCGTTGACGCGCCCGATGCCGGGGATTTTGCGGATCGGCAGGTCGCGCATGAAGGCCTTGATCGCGTCTGGCGTGTGCGCGAGGCGGAACTGCCCGTTGGGCTTGTTCTGCGCCGCGCGAGTGGGTGTTACATTAGTAGGGATGGGCCCGTGTGCCGGACACGTACCTTGTCGGAGCATATCTGGGTCGCGTGCAGTGAGCATGTGCTCGGCAGTAATGTAGGAACAGCGCGGCGCACCTTGGCGAGCATCTGAGCACCACAAACAGTGAGCTGGGCAGGAGGCGCGCATTGGACGACCCGCCCACCTTATTTGCGGCGATGCCCGCGCTGACGGTCAGCTTGGTCTCGTCGACCACCCGCTGGCGCATCTGCTGCACACACGTCTCCGGGTCCAGGCCGTGCTCCCCGCAGTACTCCGTGATACTAACGCAGGGCGAACCATATCAGCAGCGCACGGTGCCCCCGGGACGACGGCGGGACTCGCTTTATGTACGCCTCGTCGACGCTCGCGGCGAGCATGTTCGGGTCGTACGTGCGGAAGATGGACATGATCTGGCGGGACACTTCGACGTAGCGCGGCATGTGGAGGTCGACGACGAGCAGCTCGGGGCAGAGCTTCAGCGCGATGTAGCCTGCGGCACGGGGTGAGCACCGGCGAACGCATTGAGGGGGCCGGGGTGCGTACTGGGCATGCCGGAGCGCACGCCGTACTTGCGCGCCTCGTACGACGCAGTGCAAAGCACGCCCTGCCCGACCTGGGACGCTGCACGGTCAATACGGCCGGGCGCGCGAAGAAGGCTACGACGCACGCCGAAGGGTTTGCCCGCGAGGGTCGGGTCGTCGAGCAGCTCGACGTTCGCGTAGAACGCGTCCATGTCGACGTGCACGATGTACTGCGTCAGGTCGCGCTCCCGCTCGATCGCTTCGAGCTATAGAGGAGAGAGTGCTCAGATGCGCGCCGGGGCGGCTTCACAGTTCCGCATGGAATACGCACGAGACGGTCGACCCGCTGCTCCACCTTGCCTGATGCACACGGAATGAGAGGGCCACCGGAGCCCGAGCGCGCCTACGTACCCATGTCGACGCCCCTGACCGCCTCGTCGCGGAGCTTGAGGATGCGCTCGACGCGCGCGGTCACCTCCCTGTCCTTGCGCTTCTCGTTCTGCCGCGCGGTCACGCCGTTAATAGGGACCGCCGCAGGCAGGTCGGAGAAACGCCGAACCTCGTAGAACTTGGAGCCCTTGGACGCCTCTGCGATGACGCGGTTGATCTCGGACTGCTCTGCTGAGAGGCTGCGCCGGCGCGCGGGTGTGTATGAGAGGGGCCGTCGGGCTGCCGTGCCAGGTACGTACCCGGCTTTGGTGGTCGAGGGCCCGGCGAGGCGCAGGAGGAGGCTTGCGGGCTCTTGGGATGGTTCGACTTGCGGTGGGTCAGACGGGTTCATGCGGGCGAGCGATCTTGACTCTTGTTGTCTTGCAGTTTTGCAGTCTTGCGGTGGTCGGAGTCAGTCAGTCTCGAGAATTACGACGCTCTTTGTTCATAGTCAAGTTCAAGCGTGGCCGACCATGAAATGTGGTCCGAGTCAACTTGTGATTGCGCTTGTTCAGTGCGTCACGTAAACGGCGCTCAGCCTCTCAGCCAGCGCTCAGCGTTCAGCGCCCCCGCTCCTGCCAGTTTCCGTCGGTTGGCAGCGATACGATACTTCATGAACTCTTTCTTTGCCCACAACCACATACACTGAACACTCAGAACGCATCAAGTCGCGCGGTGCCATAGCAGGAAGAACCTGGAGACCCCTACCTACCCCACCTGGTCCCCTCGTCAGTGGTCTGAGCGTGGCCGAACACAGCGATGTCTACTCGCTCTCTTGAATCCTCATTACATCCCGCACGCACACGCACACCTACCTTATGGGATCCCTACTCCGAGCCTCTGTCTACGAACCACCGCACGCTACATTACGTGGCTACCCGTTTACACAGAGGGTTTTACGACCTGTTCGCGCTTATACTGATTCCCTCTCCGCCCCGATTCATTCGGGGAACAAACATAGATCCTCTGCTGGATGCGGTAGCTGGCCAAGATACGAGGACTACAAACGCTGCGCTTCACAGCCATGCTGCCACGAGGCCCGTCGACGTGCCGTCGCCTTCTAGTCCCGTATCCCCAAAGAAGAGAAGGCGAATCAGCGAAGACGTGGCGTACGAGTATCTTGATGCCTATTGGACATGGCGCAACAGGCCAACAGGCTTCATGAGCGTTTGTGATCGCTAGACCTCTTTACCTCTAAGCATTAACCTCGACTGGCATTTAGTACATGCATCTGATGCCGACCAGGCAGAAGGTCCACCGAGCCGTTAGGGTCCTGACGGCCTTGGTAAGCTGGGCGGTCAGTCGTTCCGTCCTTGGTGTCTCCAGTCCCATTAAACACGGTCGTTCCTGCCAGACCCGAGTTGGGCCATCCCCATCGAAGCTCGAATATGAGAGGGCAACCAGGCCCGTGCGATCAACGAGGATGTGAACGCCCAAGCCGGAGCAGGGCCGAACGGCGAACGAGGAGGATGTCCCTTTGCGTATAGCCAACCGCATTAGCGCGCCAGGCTCTTCTATAGCCACTACAGCTGCAAGGGAGAGTGTGCGCCTCTCTACGTATCGCTGACGGAATATCTGGTCATCCGAGGAACCCCGCGATCAGGGTGGTGCTCACCCTGAACAAGAGCCTGAAGACGAGACCAGCGCGCAGCCTCCTGTGAACGCTCAGCCAGCGCCAGGGCCTCCGAGGGTTATAACGCCAAAAGGCTGTTTCTGCGAGAATATACTTTGAAACCCCTCTATTGTCCTCTGTACCGTCATCCTCCCTCAAGGGAGCAACGGCGGCTCGCCGTGGAAAGGGATATGCTGAACATGGGCTTGGCCGAGCCCCGGAAAGAGGAGCTCCGAGCGCGCTGGCGCCGAAATGAAACAGATTGCCTTTGAGAAGGACATCGGAAGGTCGACGTTAGTGCGTTCGTCAAACCAAAGACTGCCGGTCACGGTGAGTCTTTCTTGCGACCTACAATAGCATAGAGCCCCGTAAGTCGCCATATTCTAGGTGTGTTTGGCGTTATTTCTTTGTTGAGAGAACGGGTCCACCAGTGGTCTATCGCAATGAAGTAGGTATGGACCTCTTTGCTGACAACTTCACCCGATCGCCGTGCATATACTCGATAAGCTTTCCTAGGATACCCCTCATAAAACACTAGTCAGCAATACGGGAAGAGAGCTCCCAGTCGCTGGATTATGTATGATGATCACGGTCACATATTTGTTGAAGTCGTATGTTTATTTATCCTACAACATTAGTACACCACAGCTCACGTCGTAGATATACAGTATTCTCGGAGACTCAATAGACCCTAGCTCCTGGAAATCTATACGGACTCAGGGGTTCGAAGCCCTCCGTGGCTTCCCGAGGTACTCAAGCGTCTGGCTGAAGCCTCTCAACGCAGAGATTTCTTCTAGTTCGTCCATCTTCAAGTGGTCCTTGTGGACAGTTAGAATATGCTTCTTGATTGCGTTGCTGCGCTTCCATTTGAAATTAGCGCAGAAGGGGCACTCCAAAGGCTTTCCCGGATCGTGTCTCTCAAAGACATGACGCTTGAGCTCTTGCTTCCTTCCGCAAAGCTTAGGACAGTTGGAGCAAGGAAAGCGGGACGCTTTGGTCCCGTGTATACGATAGTGGCTTTGGGCTGTCGTAAGCCTGTGCCTCCGGGGATTTGAGCGTCTGTCGAGGGCCTCGGTGCCGTGGGAGTCACCGTAGTCAGCCACATACCCGGGTATCTCAGCGAGTTGGCACTTGGGAGATATGGCCAAGCCTAGGGCGGGTTGGACGTCCATCGACCCCATGCCTTGCATCTCCTGCGTGCGTGAAGGTAAGCACATGCCCTATCCACGTTCAACGATGACACTCACCTGAGTGGATTTGGGTGTTAATTCGTGAGTCGTTGGAGGTGCATAGCAAGCGGCCGCGGGTAGACCCGGCTCTTTCAAGTTTTGCATCTCCGAACCAAGAATGGGCGGAGCAGGATCTGTGACTGGGGCCCCCGACAGACGTTGCAGAAGTTGCGGGTCTACGGTGGTGGTGCGTTCGCTTTGGCGCATCGGATGGTGGTAGTGTGTATTAGCAGCCGCAGCCGTGGGGACTGCGCCTCCAGAAGGACTGCGACCGGATGAGTAGGTGGTTACTGCTAGAGACTGGTACTGCAGATACTGAGGGTAGCTAAGTAAGGCGCTGGAGTATCCGACGTGCGGAGATCGCATGTTGTTTACTGCACCCGACATCTGCATATCAGCATGCCAGGGTGAAGCATAGTGCCAGTGGGCATTCGGCCATCTGTCGTCTCTCGGTACGCTCAGAGACGGGAGTCTCCTTAGGTCGGTGGCACCAGGAGGTGAAGCTCTAGGAGGAATGTACGCTCGGCCACTGCTAGTCACGTATCTCGCGTCGGAGAGTTGCTGGTACGTCGGGACCGCATAGCCCGGGTACCCAATGTGCGGGTGCTGCTGAGCGGACGCGGCTGGTGATGGAATCAGTGAATCAACAGTCAAACATCGCAAACGCTACTACGAACAGTAGTGCGGCTCGTATGGCACTGGAGTATAGTACTGCTGAGACGGGTAATGACTTGGATAGCTGCCGGACACTGTGTTGGGAGACCCGAAGATTGAATTCACATGTGTTGAAGCGACATTAAATGACAAACCTGGGGAGTCAGAGGTTGGGAATGCTATAGCGAGTGGGGGAAATGTAGTCCTACCCTGCTCCGAGAACGACGAGCCACTGTGAGCCTGGTCGCTGCCAGTGGGGTTCGGTCTCAACGACCTTGCGTGACCATCGTAATTGTAGGACATAGCTAGAGCATTGCCAGGGTATTGCAGGGGAAGGCGGGGAATAGTAGTGTAGCGGAATGAGATGCTCTCCGAGAGCCAGACAAGGAAGGATTAAGTACCCCAGGAACACGCGGCAATACGTCTGAGAAGCTGAACCGTATGCGGCCGCGAGGCTGTGATCTTGCAGGTTGGAGGCGCGCTGGCGCAATCAACTCACGGTGTAGGGTTCAACGTGGCGCGACCTTAGATTACTTTGGCAGGTCAAACATGCAGTATAAGGTGCCATGGTGGGCACGGCGCAGGGTGGGCGCAGGGGTACTGTTGGTAAGCTCGAGTGGGAAACACATTGGCGATAAGCTCGAGCCACACCTAAAGACTTTCAGTTCCGTAGCCCGGGCATTGGTCGCTGGTCATGAAAGCGATCTGTGCCAAATTGTGGGTGTTACGACATGGATACAGTTGAACGTCGGAGGTGATCATCTAGATGTGCGCGCGGCAGAATGGCACCCTCAGACGGGTCCCCTTGGAAAAATTTTGGGCTGAAAGGGAGTTCCTGGAGGGAATCACATTATGTGGGTCGCGACCCGGTTCTCTGCGGTCCAAGCGGATGGTCGTTCAGCTCCTTCAAGTGTCAGTCGGCGTGGGCCTCAGAGGCGCAGGTCGCTGCTGCGGGGTGGGGGCGAGGGCCTGCGAGGACTTGGCAAAAAAAATAAGTTAGCTGCATATGGGTCCCCCGCCTCCGAGTGCCCGGGTTGGTTGAGTAAGTATAGAGAGGAGAGCGCCTGCAGACGGAAGTTCGGTCGCACCGGGGACGCCGAAGACATCGAGAGAAAGGAAGAACTGTCAGGGTATGAAAGAACGACGCCGGTGACGATGCGAAGCGGAGACTGGTCACTGAACGTGAACGTGTGAAGAAGCTAGCTGTCTCCTGTAAGCAGACTGCACCCAGATCGATGACAATCGATCAATCTGTAGTACATGTAGAAGCGAGGCCCACATAGCCTGACATGTCAAGCTTCAAGCTTCAAGGTACGAGTCTGGGAAGGAACCTGTTTCAGACGAAACACCTAAATCGACACGGCGGTGATTGCTTGGAAACTTGAAGTCATCGGACGAAGTGCCAGTGCGGAGGACACTGACAATTATATAGGGCGTGTTCCAGACTCGGACTTCCGAGGCTTGCAACGGGTCCGGGTGGCCAGCCAGATCGCTCGAGAGTCCTCGAACAATGCTGTCCAGGGCTGAAGCTCAGCGCCCCCACTCCCGCTGGTCTCACTGATCTGATGGCAGCGACACTCCAGGAGCTCCTTCTGTGACCACGACTATATACTTGCACTGAATACTCGGAACGCATCAAGCCCGAGTCATCAACTCATTCCCATTCAGCAAAGCAAAGCACTGAAATAAACAAATATAGATGTGCACAACAGATCCTGCCCCGCTACAAGATCTCGTCCACGCTCATATCGCCGCTCCCGTCTGCCAGCGGCGGCAGATGCCTCGCGACCTCCGCGCTCGCACTCCGCGTCCGCGCAGGGTCGACGTTCTGGCTCTGCGCGGCGAACGGCACGCGCGCGACGCGCGTCATGTGGGTGCGCGGCTTGCCCTCCACCGGCACGGACCTGTACAGGCCCAGCTCGCGGCGGAGGCCCTCGATCTGCGCGCCCGCGGCGTCGCGCTCGCGCGTGACGACTACCAGCGTCTGCCGTGCGGGCGCTCCGTCAGTCGCTCGTCGTTCGTCGCGGGCCGCGGCGCAACGCACCTGCTTTGTCTCTGCCAGCTCGCGGCGGACGCGGTCGAGGTACACGATGCGCTGCGCGGGGTTAGTGTGCCCCAGGATCTCGGCGTTGAACCGGCTGAGCCTGTTGGCCTCGCCCTCGGCGAGCTCGTTGCGCGCCGCCAAGATGCCGACCTCGTCCACGAGCGTGTGGTACGCCTCGCGGTAGCGCTCTGCGTCTGCGAGCTCCGTCGCCAGTCTGCGCGCGGGCGGGGTGTAAGCGTCGATTTTGCGCGCGCGCCCGAGATAAAGACGCACTGGTCGATCTCCCCGCGGAGCTCCTCCTCTGCCACCTTGCTCTGCTGCAGACTGCTCACGAGCTTGCCGGAGGCGTCCTTTTCCCTCTGGAGAGCCTGTTTGTGCGCGGCAGCCTGCTCCCTGTTCTGCGACTTGGCAACTTTGATCTCCTCCGCGAGCGCCGCCTCGCTTGCCCGCGCGGCGCCCAGGGTGTTGGAGGTCTCCTCTAGGCGCCTTCGTGAAGATTCCAGTTCAGCGCGGGTCGCGTGTAGATCTGCAGCTGTTGCGTCTTGGAGTGCGTTGGCGGTTTGCAGCTGCACTGCAGTGGTCTGCCGAGCGAGGGCTTCTGCGTCCAGGTCCGCGCGCGTTGAAACGCAAGAAGTCACAAGTTCTTGGTTGAGACCAACAAGGAGCTTGGCCATTTGTTGGTCGCCGGAAGACAGGGCTTCGCGGATGTCGAGCTCAGTGTCCAGAAGCTCCTGGTGTAGCGTGAACAGCGTATCGGAAAGAAGGATGTGCGTGGAGGAGTCGCGGGGGTCCTCGAGATCCTGCCTGAGGTCCTCCAGGGCAGAAGCATACAACGCGCTGTCTTCATGAGCCGCCCGGAGCTGCGCCTCCAGAAACACGTTCGCGTCGCGCGTCTGCCGGACGAGCGTGGCGAGCTCCTTGACCTGCGCGTCCGAATTGGCAAGCTTGCGCTCCAGCCGGAGCGTCCTGAACTGCAGCGCGTCGTACTCGCGGCGCAGCCGCCCGTGCGCCGCCCTGCCCACCGTCTCCGCGACGAGCCGCCCGTACGCCTCCGCCGCCTGCGCGAGCACGTCGCGCAGCGCCTCGACCTGCGCCACGAGCGCCTCGCGCTCCTCCCCTCCCTGCGCGCGCGCGGCGTCCAGCGCGGCCTTCGTCTGTGCCGTCTCCGCGCGCGCCTGCTCGAGCTGCGTCCGTGTCCGTGCGCCGTCGAGCGCGCGCTGCGTCTCTTCGTCCGCCCTCTGTTCGGTAGCGTCGCGCAGCTTTGCCTCCGCTTCCGCCCGCTTCCGCTTCTCCGCCGCCAGCGCGGCCTCCAGCTCCGCGACGCGCTGATCGCGCTCGCGCAGTTCGTCGCGGCGGAGCGTGTCGGCGGCGCGCGCTGCGTGTTTCGTCCGCACTGCGTCGTCGTGTTTGGCCTGCAGTGCAGTGCGCTCGGCCTCTGCTGAGCGCAGCTTGGCGCGGAGGTCCTTCAGGTCGGCCTGGTCTGTGAGCACGGTCTTCTTCAGCTCCTGAACGCGGGCATCCTGCGCATCGGCCTGCTTTTTTAGCTTCTCTATTCGTGTGGATTGGTCTGCGTTGGCCTTGCGCACGGTAGTGAGTTCGCCTGTGAGGTTGTCGAGGGTGGTCTGATACTGTCCGGGGGTCAGCCGAAGAAACATGAAAGAGTGGCAAGCCGAACCTGTTTCTTTCCCTCAGCGTGAACTTTCTCCAACTGCTCGAGCTTCCGCTGCAGTATTGCGTACCGGTCTTTGTACTGCTGAATAGTGATTGCTTGCATGGCCGAGGATATAATCCCAATACTTGAGTGAGTGTAGAGTAACTGTAGAGGCGATTCCGAACGGGCAGGAAACAGACACAAACAAACGCGTCGCGCTCTGACGTCACGTGTCTGCCTGGAGGCCGCCTCGCCCGCCGTCTATAGGTTATAGTAGATCTACGGCCTCCGCCTAGGCCTGCTACCCTCGCCTTCGCCCGAAATGACCTTCTGCAGCGCCGGAGACACGCTGTATCCGAACTCCCCCAGCTCCTGCACCGCCACCGCATACCGCGAATCCTTCTCCATGACGCAGCGCCGGATGATCGCCTCGTAGACCGAGAGTGGTGGGTAGAGGTTCTCCGCCTTCATCTCCTCGAGGTAAAAGAACGCGTCCTCGTACGTCTCGCCCGTGAGGCACAGCACAATCAGCCGCTCGTACGTGCCCGCGTCGGGCTTGATCTTCGCCTCTTTCATCTCCGCCACGAGGCGGTCGCCCAGCTCGCGGTGCTTCGCCGAGATGCAGCCCGAGAGCAGGTAGTGGAACGTGTCGAGGGTCGGCTTGACGCCGAGCTGCCCGCACGTCTGGTATGTCCCGAATGCGCGCTGGAGGTCACCGAGTGCGACGGATGCCTGGATGATGACGTTCACCGCGGTGATGTCGACCGTCTGGCCATCCGCATGCAGCGCCTCGACGGCGTCCCACGCCTTGTCCACCGCGTCCGTGCCCGTGCGGATCGCGTTGAAGATGGGGTGCGCGGTACCGGAGTCGGGCTCGATCTTGTGTTGGCGCATCACCGTCAGCAGGCCGAGCGCCTCCTTGATATCGCCGCTGCGGCAGAGCGCCTCGACGATCGGCGCGAAGTGGTAGTCCTTGAGCTCGGCGCCGATGCTCTTGAGCACACGGAGCACGTCCATGGCAAGCTCGGGGAGCCCGTGCCGTCCGGCGGTGTGTAGCACCTCGATGCAGCAGCCTTCGTCTGGAAGGATCTTGAGTTCTTCTGTGAGCTTTCGCCAAAGATGCACAACGCCGTCTTTCTGTGTTGCAAGATGAGCTCGGGCCTGCAAAGCCCGGAACAGACACGCACGTAGAGCAGCTCAGAAGAAGCCAATAGGCACGCTGCCCACACGCGTGGGCTTATCCTACGCACAGAGGTTGCTTCGAAGTTCTCCGCGAGCTCCCATGCGAGACGCGGCATCTTTTTTTGAGCAGCTGCGGTAATAACTGCTTCCGCGGTGTTCAAGGTAGGGGTATAGCCGCGGCCCTCCATCTCGACCAAAAGTTTGAACGCCATTTCGAAGTTTTCGTCGTTCAGGTAGCGCTGTATGTGTAGCGCGTATACACCTTCGTTGCGTGCTACTCCTGCCTGGTCCATCAGGTCAATTACGGCCCAAGTCGCCTGGTGGGGGGACCTGCGGACAGCCTGTGCAGTGAAAGATCATGAGAGATGTGTCCGAGGAACCGTGGTGTACCACGAACCCTCAGCAGGAACTTGTACGTCTCGACATCAGGTGCGACGCCTACTGCCTTCATATCGTCGAGCACCGCCCACGCCTCCGCTTCCATGGCGTGCCTTGCAAGCAGCTCCATCGCAGAGTTGTATGTGAGAATATCTGGTTTGATTCCTAGGTCCTTCATTTCCTTGAGGATCTCCAGGAGTTGGACCGTCCGCCCGAAATCCACAGCCTGCCCGAGCCTCAGGGTGAAGGACTGAGCCGTGGGGCGCATTACAGGACTCCTGCTGTATGTCCATGGCCGGCTTTGAGAGCCATTTCTCCGCTGAGCACCTCCTCTCGGAGCAGAGTGACCAGCATGGGCTTGGGAACGATCTTGGGGAGGGTGTCGGTGGGGGCGCTCAGGTAGGGACCCTGGCCAAGGCAGTTAGCCATAGCTTCGACAAAACCGTATACAGCACACCTGTCGAGTACAGCGCCACAGTGACATCCCTTGTCTGTGTCGCGACGCGCCTCTGGGCGGCGGAGAGGGCTGTCCTGGAGGAAGACGCGAACATCGCTGGCGGAACGGGTGGCTGGCGCCGAGACGCGGGACAGACACGCGCAAAAATGGAAACGGGGTGCACGTGACCGTGGGACGTCGGATGCTCTAGCCTCTCGCGTGGCCCAGGCGCGTTGGTTTCGTCCACACGCTCGGACAAACCGCGACCGCGACCCTCTCCCGCTGCGCTTGACGCGTCTCCCCCGCGGGCATTTCCATTCACCATGGTACGTCTTGTTTATCCGATATGCAGACCAACATTCTGGACTGTCTTTCCAGTTCTACTCAGAGGCAATCTTGTCCCGACGCGGACCGCTCGCCAAAGTATGGCTCGCCGCCCATATGGAGCGAAAGCTCTCCAAAGCACAGACCCTCCAGACGGATATCGAGCAGTCAGTCGGTGCGTGTCGGCTGTACTCTCAGATAGCTTCAGTTTACTCACCAGGGAGCGACCGCAGATGCGATCATGGGACAGGAGATTGAGGTCATGGCACTTCGACTCAGTGGTCAGCTACTCCTCGGCGTCGTGCGCATCTACAGCCGGAAGGCCAAGTACTTGCTCGACGACTGTAACGAAGCCCTCCTGAAAATCAAGATGGTGCGCCCTTGGCTTCAGTAATCCTGTGCTCAGCATTGCCGACCTATCCAACAGGCGTTCCGGCCAGGCGTCGTCGACATGACGGAAGATCAGCTTGCCGTCAACCGTAACGCTATCACCCTCCCGACCAACGCACTCGACCTCGACATCCTCCTGCCAGATATCAACTGGTAGGTCGATATTCCGACGGCCTCGCATGCAGCTCACCGCTTTCAGGGACATTGACTTCGAAGATCGTGAAGTCCAGCCTCAGGGTTATCACGTGGCTCGCCAGGCTGACATCACTCTTGCAACTGCCGACGACTTCCAGCTCGATGCCGATGAAGGTGGATATGGCTTTGACCTGGGCCCCTCGGACGGCATTGGGTCGCAGGACTACGAAGTTGACCTCGGGCTAACGTTCGGAGACGAGGAAGAGCCCCCCAGTGTTCACGAACCCAGTGAACCCGATGATATGAGCGTTGAAGTCGGTCGTGATGCCGCCCCGCCACGAGCCCCCCGCGAATCGCTCGACTCGCACCTTCTCGGGGACACCAGGGACGAGCTGGACTTGCTTTCCCACCACAGCCGGGAACCCTCGGAGAAGCCATTTGGTGATGATATCGACTTTGGGTTCGGTCCAGATGAGGGCATGAACATCGACCTTGATCTCGACTTTGGCGACCGTCCCGTCAGCGAGGGAGCCAAGACCCCTGAGCAAACGCGCTCGCCATCCAGAGCCTGTGCGTCAAGTTATTCGCTGTCGCTTTACTCGCTAACCTTCATCCAGCATCGCCGTTGAGTGAAGCACCCGTCACACCGCCAGCAGACATTGAGGCAGAACCGGTCGTAGTCGTCGGTGAACAGGCTGAACAAGCTGAAGAACCAGCAGCGCCCGAAGAGAAGCGCAAGCGCAAGAAGAAGCAGATCTTCGATGACCTCACGGAGCTCGAGGGTCGCGGACGCGGCGGCTTGGGCCCACTCAACGCTGTCGACGTCTCATCCATTCTGACAGAACACCAATATCTGCCGCGCTCCCCTGTCGTAATGCGCCTCCTTGAGATCCGCGAGGACCCCATCTCCCACTTCCTCCCCACAAAAGTGACGCCGAGCGGCACCTTTTTCTTCGCGGGCCCGCCAGGCATAGCGCCCGAGCTGCAGGAGATGTTCATGCGCCCAGTCACGACACACGTCCCCGCCAGCAAGCGCCGCGGCGCGTCCCCGGAGAAGCCGCCGAGCAAGCGCCCGCGCGTTGAGCCTGAAGGTGAGCGCGAGGGTAGCGTCGCGCCAGGCGACGACGAAGTGCCCGGGCAAGCGCGCCGCGCGAGCGTCGCGCCAAGTCAGGGCGTCGGGAGCGACGTGCTCGGGCGGGGCGCCAGTGTCGGCCCCGGGTTCGAGTTTGACTCGGGGGGGCTCGGCATGGAGGACTTCCAGATGGACGTCAGCGCCGCAGAGCCCGCGCCCGTCGAGCTCGTGCGCGACAAGTCGCTCGCGCCGTCGGAGCTCACGCGCATCTCGCGCGTGTCGACGCCCGCGCCCGAGGAGGCCGAGGGCGAGGAGACGTACGCGGACCTCGCGTGCCCGATCGCCGTGTTCGACATGAAGGGCTCGAGCCAGGTGTCCGAGGCGGACAGCAGCGCGGGCTCGGACGGCAAGGGCTACAGCAAGAACACGATGCGCGCGCTCGGCGTCATCCGGCGCGAGCTCGAGCCCGCAGAGGACGAGGCGGAGAAGGTGCTGAGCTTCCGGCACATGTCGACCAAGGTGCGTGGGCTGGCTGCGCGTGCTGTCTGTGCCCTGTGCGCGTGTGCTGATGGCGGGCTGTAGGCGACGCGCCGCGCGGCATCGGCGTTCTTCTTCGAGCTGCTGGTCCTGGGCACGCGCGATTGCGTGCAGCTCAGCCAGTCGGCGCCCTTTGAGAATATCGAAGTGCGCGCGAAGAACAAGCTGTGGGAGCGCCAGCGGCACGGGTCGTCCGCGCCATCTATATCCTCATCTATGGGTCTGTAATGCGATCAAAGCCTCCCGCACATTACTATCGCTTGGATTATCGTGTCTCGTTTTGTCGTGCCTGCAGTCTTGTTTTTGATTTTTCTTTATCACCCTGCGATTTCTTCTAGCATTCTGAATAGCGATACCTCGAACCTTGGTTGTTATGTCCTCGCTTCTCACACCTGCTATCTACGTTATCTTGATGTATGTTTGCTGGCTCTTTAGGAATGTATCACAATTCCATTTACTATCAACAAGCACTCCGAATAGCGACAAAACGAAATGATTCAATGAAGCACACCACACTATAAGTATTAAATGACTACCACCAGTTATAGTATCACTGCGGAATCGGCACAGGGACGTTCATCTTGGCGTCCACGTTCAGACTGACAACGAACCGCGCAACGAGGTTATACGTCCCGACCGTCGCGGCGGCCTCGACGATCTGCGCGTCGTTCAGGAACGCGTGCAGGTCGTTAAATACCGCGTCCGGCACGTTGATCACCGCCGTCGCGAAGTCAGTGAACGCGAACGCCGCGGCGAGCTCGCGCGAGAAGCCCTCGGGGCGCCCGAACGTCGGCGTGAAGCGGATCGTCCGCAGCTGTGCGGTCGTCAGGCCCACCGAGCGCCCGACGGACTCGTGCTGGATCCTGTAGGGAAGGCGTCGTTAGGTCCCTGCGCGCGTGAGATGCAATGGGAGCGGATTACTTACCAGATGTACGAGGACTTGGTGACGACAGAGGTGCGGAGGATCTAGCAGTAGACACGGTAGCTCAGGAAACCAGCGCGACGAGGAGCAGAAAGGAGGCGCGCACGATGAGCTCACGCATCTGGTCCGGGATCGGGTTGTTGTCGCGGATCTCGACCGCGAGCCCGTTCCATGCCAGCGCGAGCGAGTCGCTGTTCAACCTGAAGAGCGCGCGAGGGAAATCAGCACCGCATGCATCGGCAGGCACGGTCGTGGACTCACAGGGCACCGTCGAGGTCCAGCAGCGTGTTGTTCGGCCGGCGCGAGCGCAGCGCGTCCGCGACCTGTCGTGCGCAGTCGCACCATCCCGGTCAGCACACTGAGCACGCGCGCAGGACACAGGCAATTGGCAGTAAGTACGCACCGGGTCCACGCCCGGCGCGGGGAAGACGTACGGCACGCGCGCAGGGAGGTTGTCGTCGCGCTTCTCGAGGACCGCCACGCCGTGCACGAGGCCCACGACGCACGCAAGGAGCACAAAGAGCGCTTTCGCAGGGCTATACAGCATCGCAGTCTAAACTCGCAAGTTCCGAAGACAGAAGACGCGGAGGTGGAGATAGTGGGGGTACTTTGACATTCTAGTGCACGGCTGTATTTATGCTGGGGACGCGCGGTGGATCGCGATGCGGGGGGGCAGGCATCGCGCGAGCCTGCCACTGGAGGCAGCGTGGGGACCTCTCGGACGCGCGTGGGACGCGGGCGCAGTGCGCGACGGGCTTGGCGGGGATTGTTGCGGCGCGTGGGAGCGCGGGGCCCGACGCGCGGACTCGGTGCGGGCGTCGCGACCGCGTCGCTGCGCCAGGCGTTAGCTCTGGAGCCTTCCCGGTCGTGCTCGACGACGCGCGCGTGGGAGCGAGCCGCTGGGAGGGGCGCGGGTACGTGGGTATGCGTGCAGAAGCTCCGGCTTGGCCTGCGAGAGGGCAGCGCGATTGTGCGCGCCAGCGAGTGCGCGGGGCAGCGTTTGAATGGGGCGCGGCCGGGAAAGGAAAGCGGTTCGTGGAGATGATGGGGGTCTCGGGGGGGTTGCTGTCGGACGCTGTAGTAACGCGGCGCCGACGCAGGGAAGGAAGACGAGAAAAAACAGGGTATCATTAGAAGTAAAGATGGCGACAAAATGGAGTCCGAGTACATGCACAGGTAAAATGACCAACAGGAAAGAAATATGCGACAGGGAAGGAGGAACATGATAGAAGCCAGAGACAGGGTCTGATAGGTTGATCACCACTCTCGTGGCGTGTATACGCGCAGGCTGTTGATTTCCCAGTATGCTTCGGCGAATGCGCTGGGGTTGGAATTGACAACTGTATGAACGGCAGATGATCAGATGGTGTTGCGTCAAGGCACAAGGCCGCTCACAGTCTTCGCAGGTGGTGATGCCACAGCCAGAAGATGCCCAGTCGTTCCCAGCCCAGTCGCCCTGCGCGAGGAGTCAGCGCGGCGCCGCAGCAGGTCAGCAGATCTTACGCAAAACGTGAGGTCGAAGACCATCTGGTGCGCGTCGAAGTGCGACTCGTAGTCACAGTTTCCCTGGTTCATGGGGAAAGTCGCGGCGGGGTGCCCCACATGGGGTTCGGGAACAGCGGCTCGGCATTGGAGCGCGTCCCATACCGTATCTCGTCGGGACGTCCGGGCTGCCGCGCGGCCAGAACCAGACCTGCACGCCGTTCCAGCGCGTCTTGGACATGGCGTAGTAGCCACCGCGCGCGTAGTTGAAGGGCGCGCCGTAAGATGTGTCCGATTCGGTGAAGTGAACGCCGCAGCCCTGATTAAAGTTGACGCTGGTGTCGCAGTTTGTGGACACGGTTGTGCTGGTGCGCGTCAGGAATGGTCGAGCGTGCGCCGAGAAGGAGGATGAGCGTACCCAGACTGTGGGCGGCTCCAGCCATCGCCGGGCATGGTGCACTGCGGCAAGGTGTGTAGCGATGCCAGGTTCGTAGTGCCTAGGTTGACACCTAGAGCAGTCGTTTCGCGTCAGCCTTTTAGGATATGATTAGATTAACACCCACCTTCGATAATATCGATTTCGCCGCCGTGCGGCCATGGCCCGGCCTTGCTGAGCGTCCAGAAGGCGGGCCAGGTGCTGCAGCCCTGCGGCATGTGCTCGATGTCGAGCACAAAGACAGCATCGTCGTACGCAGTTTGCGACGAGATGCGGACGCTATCGCGCCCGCGCGCGGACGGGTCGACGTGGGACCAGTCGTCCGCGCGCATAATGAATTTGTTGCCATCCGCTGCGAACGCATCAGCGCCATACGCGGCCACTCTGAATCGCAGTACGCCGTACCGTAGGATAGATTTTTTTGCGTGGCCTCACCCTGGCTCACGTAGTTGACGCGGCCATGCGTGGGGTCATTCGCGTCCTCCCAGGTCCAACCCTGGAAGAAGTCCGCGCCAGCCCACGAGTCTTGGAGGAAGAAGGACCCGCTGGCAGGGCGTATGAGGGAAAGGTAAAGAGCGACGAGTGATGCATAGCCAGTACGCATAGTTGAAATATGGCGAGCCAAGGGGCCGTAAAGGAGTGAGGTGGTTGAGCGCGGCAAGGATGTAGAGGAGAGAGACAAAGAGGGCAAAGGTCAGCGAGCCAGCCGTGTACCGCGCTGACCGAGACGGCGACGTGGACGGTTTAGCTGGGCGGTTGGAATCCAGACTAAGTAAACACAAAGTTGAACACGGCGATTAAATTAAACTAGACTGACAGACAGACATTATGGAAGATTTGGCATCCATGGCGTATTGGCGATCCGACGGGACGAAAACCGCTGAGCAAGAGAGACAAGGACAAAGTCTAGGGGAGAAAGAGTTCTAAGAGTCACTACAGGAGTGCTACGTGGGCATTTGCGATGGTATTGGTCGGCTGGAGTACCGAAGACATCGACCCGGAGACTCGAGTGCTGTTGGAGCGGACGAAACATCGGCCCTCGGCCCATCACAAGAGGCGCCCAGCCAAGTCCGCGCGGATGACATCATTTAGCCAGCCGATATCAGATTAGATTCAGCTGTCGGT
Source organism: Gloeopeniophorella convolvens (assembly GCA_022496205.1). Classification (NCBI taxonomy): domain Eukaryota; kingdom Fungi; phylum Basidiomycota; class Agaricomycetes; order Russulales; genus Gloeopeniophorella; species Gloeopeniophorella convolvens. The sequence goes on along the minus strand of WTXD01000076.1, from coordinate 53,114 downwards.
CTCGCCTATCTCCCCGCCCCTCAACTTGTTCACAACTATGATGTCGTTCAGCCAGAACCGCAACGCAGGTTTTAGAATCATCACACTCTGGCCCATGGACGCCGCAAATATCCGGCATCATGTTCTCTCGGCGCTCCCTCCTGATTTACGTGCTTGTCGAGTCTCTATCTGCAACTCCCTTGGATGACGCGGTCTCGCGGCACGCTGTGCATAATGGCCGATTCTCATTGCCAATTCACCGGCGCAGACCCTTGCTTCCCCAGCCGCCCGTCGACGGACCTGATTCTGTTGGCATGTTCGACCCAAGCTTTGCTGTCAGTGCCTGTATAATGCTCAGCCGCTGTCGGTGTGCTAACGTTGGTTGCAGGAGCGCGAGTCACGCGCGATCATGCTCAAATACGCCGACGCGGACAGCTTTCTCTCCGGCATTGGGCTCACCCCGGATGACGCTATCGATCTCGCCGCGCGCTACTCCCCTGCCGTGAACGCGTCGGCGCCCGCGCTCCCCGCATTCGCTGCCGGCACCGAATCCTTCCTCGCGAACTCCTCCGACCCCGACACGAACGCGAACGCGAGTGCGCTCGACGCAGCGGGTGCGCCGCACCTCCCGCTGCGCGACTTTGTCTCCGGCGGGCTGGACGTGCTCTTCTACGGCCCGATCGGCATCGGCACGCCGTCGCAGGCGCTGACCGTCGACGTCGACACGGGTTCTGCGGACCTCTGGGTACCCACGGGCTGTCGGACGTGCCACGGGCGACAGTTCACGCCCGCGCAGAGCAGCACATACCACGTCACCTCACAGGACTTTTCCGTCACCTACGTGCGTGCCCCTCTCTCCTTCTCTTTCTCCTCTGGCTTACGGATCTGGTGGGGTGACAGGGCACGGGGCGCGTCGCGGGCCGCCTGGCGACGGACACGGTCGAGCTCGCGGGGCTGCGCGTGCCTGCGCAGGCGTTCGGCGCGGTCAGCGCGCAGACGGACGACTTTGCGCACCAGCCGAACGACGGGCTGATTGGCATGGCGTTCGGCACGATCGCGCAGACGCGCCGCCCGCCGTTCTTTGAGAACCTGATTCGCGCGCGCGCGCTCGCAGCGCCGATATTCTCGGTGCATCTGGCGCGGCATGAGGAGACCGGGTCGGCGGTGAGTGCACAGTGCTCGGATGTGATGTGGGAGGCTGACGCGTGGGAGGTGTGCAGGTGTGCATTGGGTGCGTGGATTATAGCAAGACGACAGGGCCTGTGACGTGGCTTCCCGTCGTGTCCAAGGTGCGCGCTCCTCACCCAACCCTCAAATCCCAACTCACTCCGCGCTTAGACCTACTGGACCGTGAGAATGGACGGCCTCTTCGCGAACGGCGTCAAAGCCCCTACCCAAATAACCGCCGTAAGCACCCTCGCGTCTCAGTCGCAACAAGCTGATCCCGACCCCGCGCGCGCAGGCAATCGACACGGGCACGTCCCTCATCTACGTCCCACAGACCGTCGCCACGGCCTTCTACGCGCTCATCCCAGGCTCCGAGCGCGCGCCGCAGTACGGCTCCGGTTCGCCCTTCCCTTTCTCCATCTCCGCTCTGCTGACGCTGGGCTGCTCTTAGGGTTCTGGACCGTGCCGTGCGCGCCCGCCCCGCGCGTCGAGCTTTCCTTTGGCGGACACCGCTTCGCGCTCGCGCCAGCGGACTTCTACCTCGGGCGCGCGGGCGCGGGGTCCAAGGACTGCGTCGCGGGCGTGCTGGCCGTGGGCGCGGGGCTCCCGCCGGACCTGGCGATCGTCGGTGACGAGTTTCTCAAGTCGTGTAAGTGCCCGGCTCTTGCTTTGGCCTGTTGGTTCGTGGAGCTGATGGTGTGTGGGCAGGGTACTCGACGTATGACTATGGCAGTGGGGCGAGGGTCGGGTTCTGGCCTGACGTGAACAATGCCTGAACGCTGGTTGCTGTATTCACGCTCAACTCATAAGCACATATCGTACCCATACCCGACTGCTCCGTCGGAGTCCGCGCCATCGCGCAGATTAGACCTGCCACGTATCATAGTAAGTACCATAGCGAACTAGACCGAGAATCGAAGCTCGAGAAGCCAGAAGCCAGACTGTGCAGCACACACACATGCAAAGTACTAGTAGTCTATGTAGCATTTTGTATCCATCACCCACATCACTAAAATTTGGTATCGTATTTTGTATCGCTCCCCACGCGTTTGCGCGTTTGTTATAACGAGCTCCGTCAAACGCGATTAAACTCTTGTTATTTTCCCGCTGCGACACGATCCCCGCTTTTCACAACACCGCGCAACCCCGGAGAATACCGGAGCGGTTTGCAATCGGCCGGAACCACGCGCAACGTCCGAAACCCGGGGGGATGCGCGCGTCGGATCCCTGATACTCCACGTCTCCCCGACTTCTCAGCCTCTCAGCTCGGAAACTACTTGCTAGTCTCGTTGCCAGACGTTCTCGGTGATGGAGAGAAGGTCGGGGGGAGGAGGACTTGATAGGGGAGCCGAGACCGTGGTACCCCGGATTGGGAACAAAATCGGAGTCATTTTCTGAATAATTCCCACGTTTCCCTCACCGAGAACGAGAGGTCCCGCGTGTTGACTGTTTGGGAAATTTGACTCCGACTTCGCGCGGTCTCGGCTTCCCCTCCCCCTGCTCTCGCTCTCGTAACTCGACCTCTCCTAGAACGTCTGGGAACGAGACTAACTACTTGCAAGCTCTGGGGACAAGGCGCGGACTTCCTAATTTCAACAAGCCAACTGATTCAGCCCTACACATCGCCTTCCTTGCATTATCTCCCTGCCATCTGTTCCGTTCGTGCCAGTGATGATAAGATCTGGCCTCGGTGTCGACATTACCAGCCGACCGCAGGGTACGTAGTAATTAGCTATGGATAAAATCTCCACCACAGCATATAAGCTCTCCCATTCACTTCTACTCCGTTTCCTTGGCGCAAGCTGGCGTTTTATGGCCTCAGGCTTCCCCGGCTTGCGGGCCTCACAAACGTGTTGCGATATCAGAGTCATCTCGCTGTTTCTGCTGGCTCACGAAGAATGATTTCCTTGACTAACGTGGTGACGCATTTCATGGATGTGGTACTACCTTTGTCAAACGCTGCTGGCATCATGATGTTCTATGATATGAACATGGGATTGCACCATGTGTGCACCACAAGAGCCACTGTTGCCATCTGAGCGCACTGATCCTTCCCGACCAGGACCGCAATGCCCCGGGGCTGGGTTGTGCGGCTTATAGTCGCGCAGGCGGGCGAGTGGTGTACACAATTCCCCCTCGGATATCCTTGACTGACCCACTTCGTCTCCCGACCGTGGAATTTTTGTGTTGTTGCTACTGCTTCTACATTTTCCCAACGCTCAGATTAAAGATGGTGGGTTGGAAGGACCCCGCCCGCGTCGCGGCGGACTACCGTACGTAGATCGTCGAGTCCCCCTCCCTCAGTCACGAATTGACGTCTGCTTGCTTTAATGCGTGTTTACAGTCGCGCTCGTCAAGCTGGTCCATGTCATGACCGGCATCTCCATGTAGGCGGTTCCCTTTGCACCATACACGGCAGTTAATATGTGGCAGCTGGGAGATATTGATAAACCTGCCGTTTGACTTGTCCATCTTCACGGGCAAGCGCAGGTTCCGCTGGACCTTCATGGTATGTCATCGCCCCGCACAGCCAGCAACGAAGCATGACGATCTAAAGGGTCGTGACGATGTTGGTATTGCAGCTGTACCTGGGCTGTCGGTGGTCGCCTATCTTTTGCTTGACAGCCATGCTCGTCGGCTTCGACGTCAGCCACAAAATCAACTGTATGGTGCGTGCCTCTTCCCACTAGAATTTGTCGGGCAGCGCAGATCAACTGATGTTTGCAACCTCTCCAGGCCTGGGTCGTGTCGGTCTATGTGAGCACAATTACAGCGCCCGGTCGAGGGGTTCACATCTCAGCGTCCTGCGCAGTCCTTCGCGTATCTCTCATTCATGTTTGCCTCTGCGCTTATCGTGCTCCGCATGTCAGTTTCACTCTCGTGGCTTCCTACCGGCACTGACGCAGGTGATGCCGCTCCTATTTCAGTGCTGCGATCTGGGGCCACAACAAGTTCGCCGTGGGCCTCGCCTCCGCAACCTGGCTTACAAGCACGGGACTTTATATGCGAAGCGCGTGGCCATCTCTCTAATACCCGAGGCTGAGACTAACGCGAGGATGCAGGCACGATAATGTTGCGCGCTGTGTCCAACCCGCAGGGTAGCTCCTGCGTTACGCTTAACACTGGCAAGAACAAGGTGACCGTACTTGTCACGGTCGCGACAGACACAATTTTGCTGGGGCTCATGCTCGGTGGGCTACTCCGTTGGACCAGCGAGCAGCATGCGGGCGGGACCCCCCGCTTTCTGTATAATCAGGGCCTCGTGTGGCTTGTAGTTGTTGCCTTGGCTGAAGTACCCGCAGCTGTGAGCCGTGCGAGCCTCCCGCGCTCAGATGCTTGCTGACGCATGCTATCCGCGCTCAGGTATTTATTATGCTTGACCTAAACGGTTCGTCACGTCACCCATCAGAATATTGTATATTTCTTCCTTGCTCATGCAGAGGCGCCTTCCAGATCCCCTGAATCTGGTACGCACTCTATTCCGACAAACCTGCACACGCACTGACTCCCTTCAGATGTTTACAGTTCCCGAATGTACGCCTCCTCCTCTAATCTCTTACTCAGCGCTCAACGCCCGCAGTGGTCATCAAGGCTCTCGGCGCGGCGCACATCTACCGCGCACTTGCGGAGTACTCGTCACAAGATATTATGTGTACGACAGGTGCAGACTACGGACGTGCAAGCGAGCAGCTCGTATTTGCGCGTGGCGCCGGCGGTGATTCGCGGCTTGTGCCCGCACTCGGCGCTAGCAGTGGACAGATCCTCACATGCACGGTAGACGTCATGGACAGCCTACCTGTGCCAGTTGCACACGGTGGAGACAAGATGACGAAGCCCGGCGGGGGGTTCCTTTAGGTAGGGTAGCATTCTGTACTCTACCATATGTATCCATCACCCACTACCACATTCAACTACGCCCAGGGCACCCCGGGCCAGTGCTTCCGTTTCTCGCAGAGCCAGCATGATTGTGATTAATCGGATCATGACTCGTGGCGCGTGCGCGTGCCTGCGCGTGCCTATGCGCTGCCGTCGCGTAAGCGCGTAAGGCGGGCATACATAAGGCCCCGTCCACAACAGTCCACAACCTTTCGCAACAAAGCGCCGATTGCCGAGCGGAGAGGTCAACCTTTCCTCAGGCGCTCACCTCAACGACCCCGCTCCAGCTTCGATAGAAGTTCAGCAACCCGCCTTTCAAATACAAACGGGGCTTATGGCGTATTCCATCAATGCATTGGTCGTCAAGCTGGTCAGCGCAGCTTAGTACGAGCTCGAGTTCTGGAGTGGGGGGAGGAATTCGCCGGGGGATGAGTTTCCCTTGTGAGTCCCTGGTACCATTGTGCATTATATGGCCCGACCAATACGCCCTATCCAACTTTATCAAATATTTGTGCGGTTGCTTCTCAGTCATATCTGGATTGGCCACCACGAACCTCGCACAGCAACGCAGAAATGACGAGGCGCGTCAACGCCCACCCCACCACGAGGCAGCTATGCTCTGGCGAGCGTGGCTTTGGCCCCATGGACGAGGATGACAACCCTGCCCTCGTGCCACCCCCGCCGTCGTGCCCTACTGTGCGCAGCACGTCCCTCACATCCCAAGGCAATGATGCGTGCTGCGTGCCACCTCGAGTCACCGTTGCGCTCCTCAGCGGCCAAAGCTGAACTCGTATTCGACAATAAGGGATGCAATGGAGGTGCATGGGCACGCTGAGGTGGTGACAGAAGCGACGGGAAGGGTGGATGACAGGTGAAGTTGCTCAGTCAATGTTCGATACTGTCTTGTATGTTTTTATCAACTCACAACGCCGAGGCAAGCAGAGGCACATGCCGCCGGCTGCTCGTACAGTATTGAACTTGAAATGTTGCTAGCAACTGACACTGCGTCTGAGTTTCCACCAACGTGAAGCCCCGTCTTTTTGCGTTGGCAAGCCAAGTCACGGCACCAAGGCCATCTAAGGATTGGAGTGGTGCATCGCAGTTAAAGGTACTTCTGGATACTGACTGACAGTCATAGGCATGTCTCACCCGACGTCTCTGGCCTGTCAAGTTCGCGCTGCGTCGCACTTTCGGTCTCAGTACAGCCTCAGGCATAATATAATCAGCGATACGACATACAACGCAGTCGCCCAATACAATTGACAGACAAATACTCTTAACCAATTTCAACGGTTTTCACTGCATACCACGTCGGTGTGTCCCCTAACTCAAGGACCCCCGCCGAGCTTCGTCATTTTGTCTCCATCGTGTACAACCGGTGCACGCAGGCTGTTCATAACGTCTACCGTGCGTGAGGGGGCCTCCTCGCTACTAGTGGCGCCGAGTGCGGGCACAACAAGCCGCGAATCACCGCCGGCACCACGCGCAAAGACGAGCCGCTCGCTCGCACGTCCGTAGTCTGCACCTGCAGTACACGTGATATCTTGCGACGAGTACTCCGTGAGCGCGCGGTTCATGTGCGCTGCGCCGAGAGCCGTGATGACCACTACAAGTGTTTAAGGTTGAGTGAGAAACCAGAGGAAAATGAGGCGTACCTTGGGGAAATTGGAGCATCTGAAGGGAGTCGGCATGCATGCAGATTTGTTAGAATAGAGTGCGTACCAGATTCAGGGGATCTAGAAGTCGCCTCCACGTGGGTACGGAAGAAAGATACAATATTCTGATAGGCAACACGAACCGTTTAGGTCAAGTATCATAAGCACCTGAGCGCGGATAACATGCGTCAGCAAGTATCCGAGTGTGGGAGACTTGCACGACTCACAGCTGCGGGTACTTCAGACAAGGTAACGACTACGAGCCACACGAGGTTCTGATTATACAGAAGGCGCCAGACCCCGCCCGCCCGTTGCCCGCCGGTCCAACGGAGTAGCCCACCGAGCATGAGCCCCAATAGGGATATGTCTGTCGCGAGCGTGACAAGGGCATTCACCTTGCTCTGGTCAGTGTTGAGCACAAGGCAGAAGCCATCCTGTGGGCTGAACACAGCACGCGCCATGATCGTGCCTGTATCCTCGCGTTAGTCTCAGCCTCGGGTATTAGAGAGATGGCCACGCGCTTTGCATATAAAATCCCGTGCTTGCGAGCCAGGTTGCGGAGGCGAAGCCCACGGCGAACTTGTTGTGGCCCCAGATTGCAGCACTGAAATGGGAGCGGCACCATCTGCGTCAGTAACAATAGGAAGGTACGGGAGTGAAACTGACATGCGGAGCACGATAAGCGCAGAGGCAAACATGAATGAGAGATACGCGAAGGACTGCGCAGGACGCTGAGATGTGAACCCCTCGACCAGGCGCTGTGACTGCGCTCACATAGACCGACACGACCCAGCCCTGGAAAAGCCGCGAACCTCAGTTGACCTGTGCTGCCCGACAACTTTGAGGGACACGCACCACACAGTTGATCTTGTGGCCAATGTCGATGTCGACGAGCATGACGGTCATACAAAGGATAGGCCACCACCGACAGCCCAGGTACAGCTGCAATGCCAACACCACGATCCTTTAGATCGCCCCGATTCGACGCTGGGTATGCGAGGCGATGACGTACCATGAAGGTCCAACGGAACTTGCGCCTTCCCGCGAAAATGGACATGTCGAACGGCAGGTTAATCACGAGATCCCGGCTGTCACATATCAGCTACGCCATGTCTACTGCAAAGGGACCTGCCCACACGAGGATGCCGGCCATAACATGGGTCAGCTTGATGAGCGCGACTGCAAATACGCGAAGTGAGCAGACATCAGCATGTGACCGAGGGAAGGAGACCCGACGATCTACATACGGTATTCCGCCGCGACGCGGGCAGGGTCCCGCCAATCGGCCATCTCTAATCTGAGAGTTGGGGGAGCGCGGAAGCAGCACAGAAGATACCACGGCCGGGAGACAAGGTAGACCAGTCAAGAACACCGGAGGCGGGATGGCGTACATTACCCGCCTGCCTGCGCGACCTATAAGCCGTACCACCCGGCATGACGTTACGGCTCTGGTCAAGAGGATCAGTGCGTGGACGGATGGAAACAGCGGCTCTTGTGGTGCACACATGTGCAGTCCTATCGTGTTCATGCTATCGTAGAACATCACGATACCAGCAAGCGGAAGATCGTTTAGGCCACGTTTGGAAAAATCAGTACCGCATCCAGGAAGTGATCGCCACGTTATTCAAGGAAATCGTTCTTCGTGAGCCAGCAGGAACGTAGCGAGATGACTCTGATATCGCAACGCGTCTGTGGAGGTCGCGCCCACAAGCCGGAGATGTGTAAGGCCATGAAACGCTAGCCTGCACCAAGGAGACAGAGTAGAAATGAATGAGAGTGCTTGTGTGCTGTGGTAGGGATCTTATCCATAGCAGAACGACTGCCCTGCAGTCAGCGGGTAATGTTGACACCGAGGCCAGATCTCATCATCAGCACGAGCGGAACAGATCTAGATGGCAGGGAGACGACGCAAGGAAGTTGCAAGGCGATGGGTGGGGCCGGATCAGTTGGCTGGCTGAAATTAGGAAGTCTGAGCCTCGACCCAGAGCTTGCAAGTAGTAATCTCCGAGCTGAGAGGAGACGTGGAGGTAAGTTACTAGTAATCCACGGTGCGTGCCGGGTCGGAAGTCAAATTCCTACTCTTTCCGAAAAGGGCCAAGGCGTCTCCTTTTTCTCGCAGCTTGCAAAAAAGGAAATTTCGATTCCTTTTTGAGCCCTGCCACCGTTTGCGTCAGCCCTCGTCAGCCCGCCTTTCTTTTTTTTCGAATCTATTTCTATGCGCCTCATGATGTACGAGTACAGAACATCATGCAGCGCAACAGCCAATCCGAATCCCCTCCGCCGTATGTCTCTTTGTTCGTCAGCCTGCCATGTCCTCGATAACAAGCTCATTGCTGTCCAAACCTTACACTGGCGCAAGCCCTGACCGAGCCGTAAATTTCCATCGTGTCTGCGCTGGTTTACAGAGGAGGGACGACGAGAAGTGAGGCAAGGCCAGATCATGTCCCTTATGGAGTTACACGCGATAAATCAAGACACCGGGAGCCCTCGGCGACGTTCCATCGCGAACGTGTTCTAAAAGTTCGATACCGAGCGGTGCGATGACGGGTCAAGTATTACTAGATGAGCGCTATTTCCACCCATAAGTACCAGTAAAGCATGGACTATTTCTCGACTACAGCGACTTTGTTGAGCTACAATGACTGCGATCGGAGGGCCCGCAAAGCCTTAGCTCGGATATAGTCATCGGCGCACCGCTCGAGCTCTTCGAGCACGGAATCAATATGTGACCCGCACTCCCCTTTAAAATACTCCCCAACGAAAGTGAGTAGCTCGTCAATCAAGTAATCCGGGCAAAGTCCTCGAGCACGGAAACCGCCCCGCGTCCCAAGAAGCTCGCAGACGAGATTGAGAAGGATATGCTGCGTCCCTAAAGACCCGGTGTACCTCCCCCAATCGGACGTTATGGCTCTGAAGATATTGACATATATCGCCTGATGGAGCTCGGCGCTCATTGTGTTCCTGATGGGATAGTTCGAGAAGTTGGCGACTTGAGCAAAGAACATCTCGATGGTGTAACCCAGCCCGCCGTCGCGCAGGTCGTATATGCGCCAGAGCTGCTGCTCTACGAGGTGCTTGTTGCTCATCACGGGGCCTATCTGGGAGATGAGGTCGCGCAATGAGGTGGCTGACTCCTGAAATTGGCTGGCGGCGCCCTTTCCCTCGTCTCCGAGAGCTTTTCGGAAGCTGGGTGCAAATGAGCACGAAGCGTTGATTATACCCCCTGGCGACAGGAATATTACCCCGAACAAGGTGACCCTGTCACCCAATTGATTCGCTGTCAGGATTGTGGAGAGAGGAGGCGTCGCGGCCAGAGGTCTGAGACTGAAGGGTAATCTGAGAGGCAAGTTCCCAGTCAAGCGGGCAAGCGCGTTCCTGGATGATTCTACGCTTCTGTCGAGGCCGGACCTCAATTGGTCACCTTCCGATTGCAGCCCTTCCAACTGCTTAATCAGGGGTTCCTGAGGCTTGAGCGTCTCTGCAACTTGTGCGGCAGTAGCTTCAGGGTCGACAACACCGATTGCCTTGTGAAGGTCCAGCAGGACTCCCCACGCGGTATTGAGAGAATTGTCGATCCTCCGGGCATTGGCTACAGCCACCTCGGTCTCGTTTTCAGCAGTGCTGTTTCGAGGGTCGTTACGAATTTTGCCAAGAGCTTGAGCGTATGCAGAGATGGCCGTACGGGCCGATCCTTGCGCCCTCAATGGTCCGAAACACTCCTTCATCATCACGAAGCCCAGGCAGGCGCAGCGCACGTAAAGCGGGTAGTTGCTGACGAATTCTTGACTCTTCTTTTCATTGATGATCGCAACGCCCAAGACGTAGTGGATCGCTTGGCGCAGATTCTGGTTGTACCCAAACCATTCGACCGGACTATTGCTGTAACAAATAAGCCACGCGGCTGCATCAACTGCAGCAACTGTGTATCTCCGCCTGACATCCTCGGATAGCGACTTGGAAGTAGCGCATGTTTCGATGACGCGCCCAACGCGGTGACACATGTCCCGGAGGAATTCGTCTTGCCGCGGTGAGGGAGATAAAAACATGCTGGGTAGCGAGTGTGGGAGGTCGGAATTGAAACGATAACGGAACCCGAAGCGGAAGGTTTGGAGGAACGAGGGAAGAGATGGACAAAGTGATCCAAACAGCGCAGATCGAACGCGTTCACTGTTGATATCTTCCATATCCTCCTCCTGGCTCGTGCCGGCCGTGTCACCTGGGAGCGTGCTCTCGCCCCCGAGGACCTCCATAAAGACGTCTCGGCCCCATTTCGTCTTGAACGCCCCAGACATGCTCACGACAAATGGTTCATTTTCGCTGTCCTCGGTCAGGTTTCCAATCAGCCAGCGAATCCCTCGCACGTCCCGCATCTTCCGATCTTCCGAGCGGTCCATCGCCAGCTGCATCCGCCCATCCGCCATCTTCGCACTGACCGGCTTCCGGGCCCCATCCCCGCGATCAGTGTACGTCTTCGCCCAGAACTTCTGCGAAGTGTACCAGAATAGACCAGAGAAGGAGCTCTGATAGGGAGATTGTGGGTTTATCACCGGTGCGACGACGCTCCAGAGGTAGCATAGAGCGCATAGACCGATCGGTGCGATGGTAGTGATAGCAACGGTGGTGTTGATGTTCAAAAGGAAGTCGGCGAGCCCGATAAAGAATAGGAATAGCGCGATGTGGACAAGAGCGGGAACCATGTCAGCGACGATGGGCATGTACCATCCCTCCGCGCCTTCATACAGATATTGGCGAATTCGAGCACTCTTGAGAGGGTGGTCATACCTCTGGAAGATGTGCATATAGTCCCGGACCCATTGCTGGACGATCGTCGCAGTGAGGGCGGCGGTCAGACTGAAGATGAGGCTCATGAACCAGAAGACGTTCACTCGTATGTCGGATCGCGACGGATGGAAGGTGAATGCCTGGGGAGTTGCAAGCGATGCAGAAGACTGCGGCGTAAGGGTGGCGAGCTGCTGAGAGATTTGAGCAAGCATCGCGACAGATTGCTGCCCGTAGAATGCGGTCTCTTGGGCGGGGTCCGGTTGAAGATTGGAATAGCTCTCGATGACGAATGCGGTGAGAGCTGCGGAGAACAGACCAGCCTGATGATGTTCTGTAAGGCCAAGGAAGAGGGGAGAGAGGAAAGGTAAGGCGCACAAAGATGAGAATTCCGTCCATATCTTCTTTCCATGTCTGGATCAGGGCCTCGTCGTGGCTCTTTGCCTCCTTTCCATACAGGGTCCATAGGCCATTTGCATCGTTATCAAAGTCGCCAAGTGGGGCACGGTCGATGTTAAACTCTATGGCCTCATCGAGTAGGGGCTTTGCGCCGCGGATTCTACTCTCCGGGATGGGTGCGCTGGGACCGCCCAGGGCTGGATACACCCGAACGACCATCAACTGTGTGGACAGTTAGGAGATGAGGGTAAGACATACATGAAGATTCATGCTTCTCGTCGACTTCCGGTGGCGGCAGTTGCACGTTCGACCCAGAGAATTCGGGCTCTTCTTCCGGCATCATAATCTTCATGAACTTGTCATGGCTACCGTCACTGGGGGAGCTTGCGGCGCCGCGGCGATGCTGGCTCTCTTCGACTACATCGAGTGACTTCTCAGTCACGACAACGAGTTAATGGATATGCGGCACTCCTACCGATATCGATGGGCCCTGGTGTGCGTTGTGCTTCGAGGTCACGTAGCTTCTCTGGCGAGCTCATCTGGACGGCAAGTACTAGTGCAGTGTCTCAAAGGCGATTGCGCGTAGCAGAGGGGTGGGGGCAAGGCGTTAAAATTGAAGATATTGTGCTGATACCATGCGTCAGTTCCGTCCACATTCCGAAGCTCCCGCGAGGCGAGGCCTGTGATGAAGTGTGATGATCACATGTCGCATGCCATATGTCAAGGCCGGCTTGTGGAATCATATATCATAGGTCGCAGACGCCGCAGAACTAGGACTTAGCGCACGAGAAACCCCAGTCAATTATAGGTAGATAGCCATGAGGGCTGACGTTGAGTCTGTACCCTCAGTGTGTAGTGGCAGCGGAAGAAGGATCAGCTCAGCCGGCCCTGAGCACAGCTCGAGCGCTCATCGGTATTGTCGGAGCCGCGCGGCTGGCGGCAAGCTGGCGGCGGCGGTAAATCCGCTCCGGCGACGGCGACGAGCGCTCTCGGGGAGCATCCATCGCGAGCGTGTTCTAACTCGACGCTGAGGTATCTGTGAGAACCAGGGTATAGCCCCATGCAGGCGGCGCACCCAGTACTAGGACACACATCACCCTAACACACCCACTTACCAGAATGACGACCAACCCGTCGCACATCCTCATCGCGCGCAACTCGCGCGGCGCCGCGAACCCCTCGGCGTCGCTCAGCTCGCCCACCGAGACGCATGCGGCGGCTGCGGGCATCGTCCGCGAGCACGCCGCCGTAGTTTGCGGACGGCACCGCTGGTGTTGCCGCAGAGCCGGACGCGGACGTCGTCTCCGAGCTGAGCATCGCGGATTCGTCACAGGGCCCCATCGACGTCGACCGCGCCTTCACGCCGCACTCTGAGTTCCCCAGCATCATCAAGATCATCGTAGAGAGCACTACCTTCTGGTGCGCCGTGCGCGCCCCGCCCCTTCGGAGTCACGGCTGCTCAGGCTCCCACGCGCTCGCAGGGCGCACAGGGAGGTGCTCTGGTTCGCCTCGCCGTTCTTCCAGGCCGCGCTCAGCGGAAATTGGGCCGAGACGGGCGGGCGCCCGGGCTCCGTCTCGTCCGTGATCACAGTGTGATCACCATCGCGCAGCCGCAGTCGCGGCCGCTGCCCGTGCCCGTGCTCGTGCCGGGCGACAAGCCCCATGCGCACGCGCACGCGACCACGTTCGCCCCCGTCGACGCGGACGACACGGACATCGTCGTTTTCGAGTCAAGCGACGCCGAGGAGAGCGGCGACGATGACGACGGCGCGGCAGCGGCCGCGCACCAGGAGAGCTCCAGCGTGGCAACGCACGTGCGCCCGCACCGGGCAAGGGGGCTGTGAGGCTGTCGTGGAAGCGCCGCGGGCGGGCGGGCGGGCGGGCCTGACGCGGTGATCGTGCTCAAGGAGGAAAAGGTGCGCGCATGAGTGTGCTACAGGCCCCTGCTGCTGTGCTCATGCTCGGCCGCAGGCGAGTACATTACAAGACTTTCTGCGCTTCGTGTACCCGGGGTGCGCCCGCCGCGCACTCTCCAGAACCCACGCCCGGCCCACTGGCACGACGCGGCGCGGCGCGGCGCGGGCGCAGGATGGAGTGCACAATCACCTGGGCGAACGTCGAGGGTCTGAAGAACATCGGGAACACGCACTGCGTGCCGGCGCTGCAGCGCGTGCGCCCGATTATTCCTGCTGATGTACGCGGCGGGGCGGCCGATCAAGGCGATGCACATCGCGGAGCTGTTCGAGGAGGACGAGCTCTACCGCGAGGCGGAACTTAGCACGCTCACCGTGCGATGGCGGGTTAAGTATTACTAGACGAGCGCTATTTCCACCCATCGTATTAATGGTCCATTTCTAGACTACATGGACATCGTTGAACTACAATGACTGTGATTGGAGGGCCCGCAAAGATTTAGCTCGGATATCGTCATCGGCGCGCCGCTCGAGCTCTTCAAGTATGGAATCGATATGAAATCCGCGCTCTCCTCTGAAATACTCCCTAACGAAAGTAAGTAGCTCGTCAATCAAGTAACCCGGGCAAATTCCTAGGGCACGGAAACCACCTCGCGTCCCAAGGAGCTCGCAGACGAGATTGAGAGAACGTGCTGCGTCCCTAGAGACTTGGTGTACTTCTCCCAACCGGACTTTATGGCTTTGAAGGTATTGACATATATCGTCTGATGAAGCTCGGCGCTCATTGTGTTTCTGATGCCGTAGGTCGAAAAGTTGGCGACTTGAGCAAAGAACATATTGACGATATAGCCCAGCCCGCCGTCGCGCAGGTCGTATATGCGCCAGAGCTGCTGCTCTACGAGGTGCTTGTTGCTCATCACAGGACCTATCTGGCCGATGAGGTCGCGCAAGGAGGTGGCCGACTGTTGGAAGTCGCTGGCGACGCCATTGCCCTCGTCTCCGAGAGCTTGGTGGAAGCTGGGTGCAAATGAGCACGACACGTTGATCATACCCCCTGGCGACAAAGATTGCTCTGAGAATAGGACGTGTTCGCCCGACTTATCTATCAGTGTTGAAAGAGGAGGCGTCATGGCTGGAATGTAGATGCCGAATGGTGTTTTGAAGGACAGGCCATAGGTCAAATCGCCAAGCTCTCCCTTCCATGAACGCACACTTTGGTCGAGGCCGGACCTCAATTGACTGCTCTCGGATTGCAGGTCTTCCAACTGCCTGATCAGGGATTCCTGAGGTTTTAGGATCTCCGCAACTTGTGTGACTGTAGCTTCCGGATTGACATTGCCGATTGCCTTGTGAAGGTCCAGCAGGACTCCCCACGCGGTGTTGAGAGAGTCGTCGATCCTCCGGGCATTGGCCGCAGCTACCTCAGACTCGCCTTCAACCGTGTTGTTTCGAATGTCGTTACGAACTTTGCCACGAGCGCGAGCGTATGCAGAGATGGCCGTTCGGGCAGGCTCTTGCACCGTCAATCGTCCGAAACATTCCTTCAACGTCACGAGGCCCAGGCAGGCGAAGCGCACGAAGAGCGAGTAGTTACCGACGAAGTCGGGGCGGTTCTGGTCACTAAAGACCGCAATATCCATGACGTAGTTAGTCGCGCTGTTCATGCTGTGATGACGTTGGCTCAACACGTACGTAGTATCCGCCGTGTCCTCCGCGGCACCGCATACATGCGATAGAACTAAGGTAGCTGCAGCCTCGCTCCGAAACTCATGGTCAAGTCGATCGATGCAAAAACCAATATCGTCCTCAGGGCAGCGCAGACTCAGGTCACCGGGCGCCCCTTCTTCCCCGCACTGTTCGCGCCCGAGTCGTAAGCCACACAAGTCATCATCATACCCCGCCCCCACATCCCCCGCATCACGCAGATCAGATCACACACGCCACGTACCGTACCTAAGTTACCATGAGAAGCCCGAAGCCAGTCGGACTGCGCAGCTTATGTATGTAGCCATCACGCACTGCATTACGCGCGCCCTCCGTTGTTCCCAACAAGACGAGCGTAAGTACTGTAACTCAGTAGTGTAACAAGTGCTTACTATGCGCCGCCGTAAGCGGGCGTACGCAAGCCCCGTCCCTTCCGTCCTTCCTGCCTTCTAAGCATTCGAATCCCAAACGCCGCCGTGAGCCAATCAGGCTCCTGTCCTTCCTTCCTTGGGCCAGCTATGTTTTTTGGGTGACGCGGGGCGCTCAGAGCGTCTTGGGCTTGCCGCCGAGCTTCTGCCCGCCGAATATCTTGCGCCGCTGGCGCACCATGTGCATATACATCGGATACAGCCCTGTCCATCCACCAGTCAGCCCCGCGCACCGCACACACACACACACTACGACGCCGACTCACCAGGCCACCACGCGACGAACAGCGCGCCGCGCACGAGCGCCCACGTGTCCCACGACGCGATGTCGCGCAGCGGCGGGAGCGTCGCGCGCGCGACGAGCGCCTCGGAGCCCGCGCCCGTCGGGTACAGCACGAAGAACGCCGAGTAGCGCGCCCAGAGCAGCGGCGCGGGTTCCACGCCCAACAGGCCCGCTGCGTAGAACGCGTAGCGGATCACCTCGGTGATCGCCCAAGAGAGGACCATGCTCGCGAAGAACGGGGTGCGCTGGGCCTGCGCGCGCGGGGTCAGCCGGCCAGCACACGCAGGGCAGCGGACAGGTGGGGAGAACGCACGGAAGAGAAGCGCGCGGCGAGGCCCCAGACGGAGTACAGCCGGCTGCCGACCTGCACGGCGGTGGTGGGCAGTGGCGAGCGCACGAGGCCGAGCAGGACGTGCAGCACCTCGAGCGCCGCGCGCTCTGCACGACGCGGACCGTCCCGCCGACGGCCGCGTGCGTGGTGCAGGCGCGCGCATAGAGCGCCGCAAGCGCGGGCGGGACGAAGTTGGGCACCTGCGCTAGGGCGGCGGGGGACGTAGGGGCAGAGAGGAGGTGCGTGACGGTCTGGTAGAGCACGGTCGACCAGCCGAGCGCGGAGAGGACGTTGTACGCGACGAGGTAGGCGCGGACGAGCGGCGGCGGGCCTCCTATGCCAGCGCGACGTCGTCAGCCGCAGCAGCGCCGGGGGAGAAACACGGCGCACGCACGCTTTTTCTTCTCCTGCGGAGGGGCTTCGCTGGCGCAGAGCTCATGGCTGGGTATTTGGAACGGAAGAAAGGGTGGGGTGTGTCAACTCGGTGAGGTAACTCCGGGGGGCGCTGAGGTAATGCACGCGGTCACTGTCTCCGGGGCCGAGAGGCTCGCTCCCGCGCGCCGGGCGGCTCGCTGTGTATCCCTTCGCGTGCGCAGCAGGGCCCGAGCCGCTTCCCTGCGGTGCGCCAGGGTCGATCGATTGCAACACGACGACAGCGACAGACAACACGAGGAGTGACTCAAAAGGCGATTAAAATGTAGACAATGCACAGGGCGGCGGCGAGGAGAATAATAAGACGGGAGAAAAACGAACACGAGAACTACTGTACTACTGGAACAGACGGCGCCCCCGCGCGCCGCAAAGCGACTAAGTACACCCACACCCACAACGCCGAACCGCGAGCGTCCTGCTGCCAGCCGCCCACGCACTCCGGGCGCAGCGGCACATCCATAGCGCCGACCCGCGCACGCCGGGCTTACTCCTTCGGCTCCTCGGCGCCCTTTGCCGGTGCGCCGTCGGGCCCCGCCCCGGCAGACGCGGGCGCACCCCGCGCGCCGTCGTCGAGCATCTGTGCCTGGCTCAGCGCGGCGCGCAATGCAGCGTTCTCGATGCGCAGCTGGTCGACGAGCGCGCGGCACTCTTCCCACCGGCGGTTCGCCTCGTCTGCGCTCGCGAGCGCGGCGTCGAGCAGCTGTGAGCGCGACTCGAGCGCCTTGACGTGTCTGTGGCGTGGTGCGTGAGTGCGTGAGTGTGCGGCGGCGAGGGGCAGCACGCACTGGTCTCGGCGCTCACGGAACGCGCGCTGCGCCTTGCGGTTCTGCTCGGCGCGCTTACTCTGGGAGAGGGTGCGGGTGTTGGCGCCGCCGCCGCTGCCGCCATTGGGCGACTGGGGCTGCGGATGCTGGTCCTGGGAGGGGTCAGGCGGGGGCGGGCCCATGGGATGAGGGGGGAGGCCGGCGGGGGAGTAGTCGCCGGGGCCGGGGGGCGGGTACTGGTAGCCGGGGGGCAGGACGTGGCTGCCGGGGGGCAGGTGCTGCGGGGGGACGAGGGTGTGTGCGGGGGGCAGGGTGTGCTGCATGGCTTGTGGTGGTGGAGGAGGAACGGGCTGGAGCGCGTCTGTGCTCGACGGGGACTTGCGCTTCCTCGACCGGGGCTGTGACTGAGTCACGGGCGGCGGGTCCTGGCGGAGACGCATCGTCTGCATTGTTGCGGGTTGTTGCTGCTGCTGTTGCTGCTGCTGCTGGTGTTGATTTGATTCCTGGGAGGGATTGTTCTGCGCGGGGGGATTGTTGTTTGAGGCATTTGCTGGTGGCTGCTGGTGGTAAGGCGATTGAGCTAACATCGGAGGCGAGGGTGCAATTTGCGTCCCAACCGCAACGTATTAGTAAGAGAGGCCCCCGTCGGACTTGGCCGGTTTACTCACGCTGCCCTCCGCCCTCCCCGCCCCCGTACACGCCCCCGCTGCTTCGTCCCTGCATCACCATCATCTGTTCTATGAACTAGCGCGGGATGTAGCTTTGCGTAGTTGCTTCAGTTGCTCGGCGAGCGGACAGTTGTGCTTATGTACTCGACGAGCGTTCCCTATCTAGTCACGTCCGCTGACAAACACGCGGCCCGCGTCACGGGCGCACGCGTCACAGATAGCCGGGCGACGCCGCAGAGCGTTGCTCTCTTCCGCGTCATCCTGTCGGCCCATCGGAGGTAAGCTCAGGCGACGGTCACCTCCTGTGTTTCGTAGCGCAGATTGGGCCGGAATCCGTGGGGATCGGGAGTAATGGGGCTCGAGGCGCCTTACGCGAGCAGGCTGAGCTGAGCCTGCCTGATGGGGCAGGCGGAGGCTGTCTCGTGTAAGGCGCTCCCACGCAGGCTGACAAACAGGACCCACTTGGGTGCGTGAGTGGGTGCGAGGTGCCGGGGGGAATTTCATTGGAGACGGGGCAGGCGCGTGATGCACGACCAATGCTGGCAGGAGGAGGCCGAGTGCCAGGCGTAGACACTGTAGGCCGTTGCAGGGCGTGCCATGGCAGGCATTGACAGGCCCTGCGGCGTGTGTGAGCGTGTGAAGTGGTTAGCTAAGCAGGGCCTGCGTGGTTGGTCGCGGTGAGCGTCGTCGAGCGCGCGGGTGTTGTTGCTCTCGTCCTTGTTTCTCCCCCGTGTTCTTCTTCTGCTCCGCCGTGTCTCTCATGGCGACCAAATCTGGCCCCGTTTCGCAGCCAGCAGCAGATCAGAACTCGTCTGTTCAGACAAAGCCAGCAAAGCGCTCCCTCTTTGCTAGGTCCTCAAAGCGAGAGCCTACAAACAAGGCAAATATCTCCGCCCAACCCTCCCCTGAATTGCCAACAGGCTCACCTGAACCCTCACAGGCCTCTGCGCCTTCGTCCACCGTTGCTGCACCGGCCGCTGCTACGCCAGCGCCTGCCGCAGTGCCGGCCACGACTATCACCGCTCCAACCCCACCCGCTGACGCTGCCAGCGTAGACGGCCCAAGTAAGCCTGACAATGCCGCCCCTCCGACGGCTCCTAGTTCCCAGCCAGGGCTGGCCCCCGCTGCGACCCAGTCCGCCGGTGCTGCTCCCGCCGCTGAGCCATCCTCGGCCCAAGCAGGCCCCACGCCGGCGTCAACATCGATAGCTGGCCCTCCGACCCCATCTACACCCACCTCAGTCCCCGCAACGTCCGAGCACCAGGTCGACGATGCCGACCGTGAAAAGGAAAAGGACAAGGGCTCTCTCTCCACCACCCTCACGGGTACTCATCATACCCGCGTCTCCCGAAAAGGCGCACAGACCGGCTCGGAAGGCGCCCATTCCTCTACCACGACTGAACAGCCCCACACCCCGACCCCTACCGCTAAACGCAGGCCCTCTAAGGTGCAGGCCCGTCGCCCGCGCCCCTCTCTCGTCTCGCGCCTCGTGCGCGTCCTCGTGCCTTGCGTCGGGCCTGCGCGTCTGCCTCCCGACCTCGCCGACGATGCGGACCCCAAATCGTCCGGCGCTGCATTACGGGAAAAACCCCCTGCCCGTGACGTTGAGAAGGACACGACACATCCCACGCAGGAAACGGCCGCACCAAAAGATGCGCCCGCCGAGCCGCCCCGCCCTCCTGCCGCCGAGCCGGTGGCGTCCACCTCGGCCGTTGCCGCTGTCGCAGACGAGGTCGGCCTACAGCCGCTGCAAATCCCAGCCGCGCCCACCCCGCCCGCAGCAGACAAGGACGTCGACATTGTCGTACCCCCAACGCCCACCAAGGCCGTGCCCGAGTCGGAGACGGGCGGCGTGACGTCGAGCGCGGTCGTGCCGCCCGGCTCGACGGCCGAGGAGGTCGCGCAGCTGCGCGCGGCGCAGGCGCACGAGTCGTCGTCGGGCGACGAGAGCGACGGCACAAGCTTCACTGAGGACGAGGAGGTCGAGGACGTGCCCGGCATTGACGAGGTCGAGGACGACGAGGACCGGCTCATTCTCCAGGGCGGCGCCGGCATCCCAATCGGGCCCGTGAGTGGTCCCTGCGCGCATATACCTCGTTTGGGCTGATTGGTCGTGCACACAGGATGGCGTGCCGCGGCCGCTGCTGCCGCCCATCTTGCCGCAGCATGCGGGACGCAAGTGCCTCGTGCTGGACCTCGACGAGACGCTCGTACACTCGAGCTTCAAGGTGCGTTACGAAGCTAGCGTGCGCTAATGCATGCGCTGACGCATACATGCAGTCGATCCAGCAGGCGGACTACGTTGTGCCGGTCGAGATCGAGTACCACTGGCACAACGTGTACGTCATCAAGCGCCCCGGCGTGGACAACTTTTTGAAAAAGATGGGCGAGATCTACGAGGTTGTCGTCTTCACCGCGAGCTTGAGCAAGGTGCGCCGTGGTACTATCTGGATGCGTTACGAATCGACACTGATGCTGGGGCGTAGTATGCGGATCCGGTTCTCGACAAGCTCGACGTGCACCATGTCGTCGCGCATCGGTTGTTCCGCGAGAGTTGCTATAACCACAAGGGGAACTACGTCAAGGTGCGCGCCCGGCCCACCCTTCCCCCGCGTTCTCCCTTCTTTTCCCCGTGTGGGCCCGTAGCTGACTGATGCCCCCCGCGCGGCACACAGGACCTCTCGCAGCTCGGCCGCCCGATCGCCGACACGATCATCCTCGACAACTCGCCCGCGTCGTACATCTTCCACCCGAACAACGCCGTGCCCGTCTCGTCGTGGTTCAACGACCCACACGACACGGAGCTGACCGACCTCTGCCCGTTCCTCGCCGACCTCAGCACGACGGACGACGTGCGCGGCGTGCTCGATGGCGGGCTCTGAGCTTTCCTCTTTCGTGTCTTTCTCTTTGGATCTGGTGATATGGTAGATATAAGCTGCACGCCTGCCCGCACCGCAAATGCTTTTGATACCCCGCAATCACGCCCGCCGCGCCCCGCCGCCCCCGCCCCCGCACTCGCCCCGTCCCCGTCTCGCCTCGATACCTCCGCCGCCGCACCTGCCTACGCCCCCACGCTCCTTGCCGCACGCCTCACGTATACCTTTATTCTCGTCTTTTATCCGTCGTTGCCGTTGCCCGCCGCGCCGTCCGCTCCCTGCCTGCCTTGCACTCCCTTGCGCTGTCCTTATGTCCCGCACCCCATCCGCTTCGTGTCCCATCCCGTTGTCCGTTCTTCTCTCACCCTCCTGCCGAGCTTTCTTCCTTTTCTCCTTCTCGTGACTCTGCGCACTCACGGCTCTGCACGCACATCCATCCATACACCGTACATACACACCTACATACATACATACACACATACGCACGCACGCCTCCCCAGACTTGACTTTGCGTTTGGTGCTCGACCGCAGTCCTTTTTTTTTGTTTTTGTTTTACGACCCCGGTACGAAACGCGACGACGACTTTCGGCGCGCACGCCTGTCTCCCTGGCCGCCCGCCCTCGATGTGTCCTTTACCTCGCTCGCTCGCGGGGAGAGGGAGGGCGAGGTGCAGATGCAGATGCAGATGCGAGGCGCGGGCGGAAGATGGGTGGGTAGGCACCATTGGTATTATATTTATAAGTTGCATGCGCCTGGTGTGAGCGTGACGTGAGGTGGCTGGGTGTACGCAGGCGCCTTCAAACGCGGATACTTGGAGTGCTTCGCCTCCCGAGAGATGCGCAAGGACGAACACACCGTGATACTGTACACATACTCGAGCACGCATGCCGGGCGTGCCAACAAGTCTACGAACTACAACTACAACCCGAGCCGAGCCGAGTGCACAGCCAGACCCCCCGCGCCACCCTTACGTGCCGCCCTCGCGCGCCGCGCGCCGCGGCGGCACCGGGTTCTCGGGGCGCAGCGAGCAGTACAGAAAGTGTCGCCGCGGGAGCGTCGCGCTCGCGACGCCCGCCACGGCAGCGACGCGCGCGCCGAGCGGCGCGCCGTCTGCGCCGCTGCCGCGCACGCCGAGCGAGAACATGCGGTCGAAGACTGGGTGCAGAGCGTCAGCGGGGCGGGGGCGCTGCACCGGCACTCACGTGTCGCGACGAACGCCTTGGCGGTGGTCTGGCACGCGAGGTGTGCGAGCGCGAGCGGCGGCGCGACGCCCTCGAGCGTGCGCAGGTAGCGGAAGACCATGCTTGGTTGGCATGGGCCGAAGCGGAACACCGCGGTGTAGGCCTGCCGCCATTTCTCGTCGAGCAGGCGCGCGCAGGTCGGCGGGTCGGGGCAGCTTGGGCACTGGCGGGGGTGGGGTTCGGGTGGGTTTGGGGTGAGTGGGAGGTGGGGACGCACGCATTCGTATTCCTTGGCGATTTGTACGAGGCCGAGTTTGAGGACGCGCTCGAGGAACCAGGTGCGGCTGGGGCAGTGGTAGTAAGTGGTGGAGAGGGCGGACGAGCAGCAGGCGGCGCGCGCACCGCTTCTCGAGCTTGAGCAGCGTCTCGCTGCTGAGCGTGCTGAGCTCCGCCTCGGGCCAGCCGCCCGGGTTGTCGAGCACGAAGCGCGACGCCTCGCGGTACAGCTCGTCCTCCTCGAACAGCTCCGCGATGCGCATCGCCTTGATCGGCCGCCCCGCTGCGTGGGTTAGGAGGAACGTCAGGCACACGCGCTGCAGCGCCGGCACGCAGAGCTTGTTCCCGATGTTCGTCAGGCCCTCGACGTTCGCCCAGGTGATCGTGCACTCCATCCTGCGCGCGCCGCGTCGCGTCAGTGGGCCGGGCGCGGGCTCTGGAGGGCGCGCGGCGGACGTACCCCGGGTACACGAAACGCAGAAAGTCGTGGAACGTGCTCGCCTGCGCGCAGCGGTGAGCACAGCAGCGGGGGCCCGGCAGCACGCCCGCGCGCGCACCTTTTCCTCCTTGAGCACGATGACCGCGTCGGGCCCGCTCGCCCGCGGCGCTGCCCGGCGCTTCCACGACAGCCTCACGGCGCCCTTGCCCGGCGCGGGCGCAGGCGCGTCCCCGCGCTGGAGCTTCTCGAGGCTCTCCTGGCGCGCGGCCGCCGCCGCGCCGTCGTCGTCGTCGCCGCTCGCCTCGGCGTCGCTCGACTCGGACACGTCGATGTCCGTGTCGTCCGCGTCGACAGGCGTGAACGCGACCGAGGGCGCGTGCGCGTGCGCATGCGGCTTGTCGCCCGGCACGGGCACGGGCGGCGGCTGCGCGATGGTGATCACGGACGAGACGGAGCCCGGGCGCCCGCCCGTCTCGGCCCAGTTGCCGCTGAGCGCGGCCTGGAAGAACGGCGAGGCGAACCAGAGCACCTCCCTGTGCGCCCTGCGGATGCGTGGGAGCCTGAGCGGGCGCGACTGCGGAGGGGCGGGGAGCGCGCGGCGCACCAGAAGGTCGTGCTCTCCACGACGATCTTGACGGTGCCGGGGAACTCGGAGTGCGGCGTGAAGGCGCGGTCGACGTCGATGGGGCCCTGCGACGAGTCCGCGATGCTCAGCTCGGAGACGACGTCCGCGTCCGGCTCGGCGGCAGCGCCAGCGGCGCCGTCCGCGAACCACGGCGGCGAGCTCGCGGACGAGCGGAAGATGCCCGCGGCGGCGGCGTGCGTCTCGGTGGGCGAGCTGAGCGACGCGGAGGGGTTCGCGGCGCCGCGCGAGTTGCGCGCGATGAGGATGTGCGACGGGTTGGTCGTCATTCTGGTGGGTGGGTGTGTTAGGGTGATGGGTGTCCTAGTGCTGGGTGTGCCGCCTGCATGGGGCTATACCCTGGTTCTCACAGATACAGTACAGCGCGCACCGCCCGGCGTCGAACTAGAACACGTTCGCGATGGAAGCTCCCCGAGGGCGCTCGTCGCTGTCGCCGGAGCGGATTTGCCGTCAGCGGCTCCGAAGCTGACCTGATCTTTCTTCCGCTGCCAGCCGCTACTTACATACCGCTCAACGCTCGCGTTAACACTCACGTTCATATATATCGACCGGGACAAGTCGTCGCGTGGTGTCTGTGCTGCGAATGCGTCCCGGGACCTTGACATAGCGTGCGACACGACATGATCACAGCCTCTGGGCTGTGGAATACGATTAACTGAACTGACGCAGTATTTGAAGTTCTCGAACTGCTTTTGCAACCGGTCCCCCATCAACACCCTCTGTCCGCAAGTACCCTTGAGATACCGCGCTAACACTTGCCGTTTGGATGAGCTCGTCAGAGAAGCCGTTTGACCTGGAAGCACAACGCACACCAGGCTCTACCGGTAATGACAGTGCTGCATATACGTTAATTTGATGTTGCGACTGACAAGATACTCGATGTGGTCAAAGAAAGCCAGCATGGCTCCGCAAGCTCCCTCAGTGACAGTATCGATGGCCATAGCTTGATGAGGATTATAATGCCGAGAGCGGAGGAGCCCGAATCCTCTGGATTGGACGTGCAGTCGCCGCCCCTAGTAGGAGTCGACGAAAAGCACGAATCTTCATGTAAGTCTCACTCTCATCTCGTAACTGTCCCACAGTTGACGGTCATTCAAGCTCACACAGCCACGGATGGACCCAACGCCCCCATCCCGAAGAGCTCGACAGCCAGCGAAAGCAGAATTCGCGACGCAAAACCCCGACTGGACAACGACATAGAGTCCAACATCGATCGTGCTCCACCTGGTGACTTTGATAACGACGCAAATGGTCTATGGAGCCTGTATGGAAAGGAGGCGAAGAATCACGACGAGGCCCTGATCCAGACATGGAAAGAAGATATGGACGGAATTCTAATCTTTGTGCGCCTTACCTTTCCTCTCCCTCTTCCTTGGCCTTACAGAACATCATCAGGCTGGTCTTTTCTCCGCGGCTCTCACCGCATTCGTCATCGAGAGCTATTCCAATCTCCAACCGGACCCCGCCCAAGAAACTGTATTTTATGGGCAGCAAACTGTCGTCATGCTTCATCAAATCTCTCAGCAGCTCGCCACGCTTACCCCGCAGTCTTCTGCATCGCTTGCAACTCCCCAGGCATTCGCCTTCCATCCGACCCCGTCTGACATACGAGTGAACGTCTTCTGGTTCATGAGCCTCATCTTCAGTCTCACCGCCGCCCTCACCGCAACGATTGTCCAGCAATGGGTCCGAGACTACATGCATATCTTCCAGAGGTATGACCACCCTCTCAAGAGTGCTCGAATCCGCCAATATCTGTATGAAGGCGCAGAGGGATGGCACATGCCGGTCGTCGCTGACATGGTTCCCGCTCTTGTCCACATCGCCCTGTTCCTATTCTTCATCGGGCTCGCCGACTTCCTTTTGAACATCAACACTACCGTGGCGATCACCACTATCGCGCCGATTACTGTATGCGCTCTATGCTATCTCTGGAGCGTCATCGCACCGGTGATAAATCCCCAATCTCCCTATCAGAGCTCCTTCTCTGGCCTATTCTGGTACATTTCGCAGAAGTTCTGGGCCAAGACGTACACTGATCGCGGGGCCTTGGCCCGGAAGCCGGTCAGTGCGGAGATGGCGGATGGGCGGATGCAGCTGGCGATGGACCGCTCAGAGGATCGGAAGATGCGGGACGTGCGAGGGATTCGCTGGCTCGTCGGAAATCTGACCGAGGACAGCGAAAGCGAACCTTTTGTAACGAACATGCCTGGGGCGTTCAAGACCAAGTGGGGCCGGGATGTCTTCATGGAGGTCCTCGGGGCCGAGGGTGCGCTACCACGGGGCACAACCGGCACGGGCCAGGAGGAGAATAGGGAAGGTACCATATGCCAAACCCCAGCACGCTTTCGATCTGCGCCGTTTGGGTCTCCTCATCCATCTCTACTCTCGTTCTTCCAAACCTCCCGCTTCGGTTTCCGTAGCCGTTTCGACCTCGACCCCCATCATCAGCCATGCACTATGCTCGTGACCTCACCGGGGCAAGACGATTTTCTTCGGGACGTATGTCACCGTGTGGGGCGCGTCATCGAGACATGCGTTACTTCCAGATCGCTGTCCGAGGATGTCAAGCGGAGACACACGGTTGCTGCAGTTGATGCGGCCGCATGGCTAGTCTGTTGGACCAAAAGTCCGGTCGAGTGGTTCGGGGACAACCAGAATATGCGCCAAGCGGTCAACTACGTCTTCCGTGTCGCAGTCTTCAATGCCCAGAAGATTCCCGACTTCTCCTTTGGTAACTACTCGCTTTACGTGCGCTGCGCCTGCCTGAGCCTCGTGACATTGAAGGAGTGTTTCGGACGACTGACAGCGCAAGCATCAGCCCGTACGGCCATCTCTGCATACGCTCTGGCTCGTGGCAAAGTTCGTAACGGCGCTCGGAACGACACTGTTGGGGACGAGTCCGATGCAGCTTTGGCCAATGCCCGGAGGATTGACAAGTCTCTCAACACCGCGTGGGGAGTCCTGCTGGATCTTCACAATGCAATTAGTGTTGTCGACCCGGAAGCTACGGCCGCGCAAGTTGCAGAGATGCTGAAGCCCCAGGAGCCCCTGATCAAGCAGTTGGAAGGAATGCAATCCGAAGCCGAGCAATTAAGGGCCGGCTTCGACCAAAGCGTGTATTCATGCAAGAAAGCGCTCGCCAACTTGACTAACGGCCTGTTGTACAACATACCCTTCGGTCGCAACACCCCGATGACGACGCCTCCTCCTCGCACAATTTTGGCAGCGAACCAGTGGGGCAAAGGCGTCTTGTTCTGGTCAACATTCCTGTCGCCAGGGGGTATGATCAACGTTTCGTGCTCATTTGCCCCCAGCTTCCGCGAAGCTCTTGGAGATCAGGGAAAGGGTGTCGCCAGCGACTTTCAGAAGTCGGCCACCTCGCTGCGCGACCTCATCTCCCAGATAGGTCCTGTGATGAGCAACGGGCACCTCGTGGAGCAGCAGCTCTGGCGCATATACGACCTGCGCGACGGTGGGCTGGGCTATACTATTGATATATTCTTTGCTCAAGTTGCCAACTTCTCGAACTACGACATCAGGAACACAATGAGCGCGGAGCTCCATCAGACGATATATGTTAACACCTTCAGGGCCATAACGTCCGGTTGGGAGGAGTACATCAAGTCTCTGGGGACGCAGCACGTTCTCCTCAATCTCGTTTGCGAGCTCCTTGGGACGCGGGGCGGTTTCCGTGCCCTAGGAGTTTGCCCGGGTTACTTGATTGACGAGCTGCTTGCTTTCGTTGGGAGGTATTTCAGAGGAGAGCACGGATCGCATATCGATTCCGTGCTCGAAGAGCTCGAGCGGTGCGCTGATGACATTATCCGAGGCAAGGCTTTGCAGGCCCTCCGACCGTAGTCACTATAGTTCAACGAAGTCCCTGTAGTCGAAAGATGGACCATACATACTTTACCGGTACTAATGATGAGTGGAGATAGCGCTCGTCTAGTAACACTTCAATAGCCCGCCGTCGCCGCTCTGCCCAGCGTCGAACTAAAACGAGTTTGTGCACGTGATGGAAGCTCGCCGAGAACGCTCACTGCGTTGTCGCCGGAGCGGATCCATTGAAGAACCGTCAGCAGCGCCCCGACGCTGAGCTGAGTTACTGAGCTGTCAGACGCTTCTTCCACTGACCACCATCACACCGTCCACACCGAGCTCGAGGCTACACAATCCTTGTTTGAAGTATTAACCATTTGCCCATGTATATTTCAGCAAACACAATGCAGATACGTATACCGATATATGGGGCTCGCCGCATGACGCTAGTCGTTTGGCGCGTAGCAAGGCGCTACATAAGCCGCCCTGACGACGCACTCTGTCTTTGCCAGCCTTCACCCACCGCCACTGCTGTCATTGTCACTGTAGCCTACCCCAACTTCATTGCATCCATCCCATGGAGTATGCACCATATGAAGATGATGATGAAGACCTGTGGCTGGATGATGCTACGCCTAGGGTTGTTTGCAACCGTGACAACCTGCGGGCACTCGTAGGCCGCCTCGTGCCAGAGATCCTCTGCCAAATCCTCGAGATACATGCCACGATTGAACCGCCCGGGTCCGGATGGGGAGACAGTCGCCACAAAGTGAACCGCCTCGGGTGGATCAAGTTCACTCACGTCTGTTGCAAGTGGAGGCAGGCAGCCCTTGCCTGGTCCGCTGTTTGGGTGAACATTCGCTTCTACCTCAAAACTGAAGCCATCGAGGCAATGATCTCGCGCCGTCAGCATGCTCCCCTCCGGCTGGACATGCACAATGC
The DNA here is from genome assembly GCA_022496205.1 of Gloeopeniophorella convolvens. NCBI lineage: Eukaryota > Fungi > Basidiomycota > Agaricomycetes > Russulales > Gloeopeniophorella > Gloeopeniophorella convolvens. The sequence continues at coordinate 24,557 of WTXD01000076.1, read as the reverse complement.
ACCGCTGTCCCTCCCTTTTGACGATTTTCTTCTCGAGCATCTTCCGCGGATCGAGTTCCTAAGCACAGCCGTCACCCAACCCGGTGATTCTGGTACGTGTTTACCTGACTTTGCTTGGCCCTCACACTGAAATTGGATTTTCTCATCAGGTCTCTACAGTGAATGGATAAATCGTCCGGCTCCTCAACTCAAAGAATTGCGATTCACACCTTTCCTTCAGCGCTATCCCAAACGTGCCATTGCTAAATGCCCGCCTGAACACCCGTTTGCGGATCAAGCACCAAATCTGCGAAGCATCTTCGTCGATGATTACCCCAATTTCTTCTGGCGCTCTGGCCTCCTCAAGACGATCTCCACCCTGATAATCGGAAATTTCGATGACCCTGATATTCACGAAGATGAAGATTATGAACGCCCCTCGTACGACCAGCTGCTTTCGACTCTGGAGGGTATGCCTCGACTCGAGACACTTCATCTGAGCTTCTGTCTTCCGTATAAGATGCCTGAGGAGGCTGAGCGCACTGTCGCTCTCCCGTCCCTCAAAGCCCTTTTGCTACAAGACTCCGCGGATTATTGCTTACCCATCTTCAAGAGTCTCTGTGTACCCAACGCGCGTCTCACCCTTCTACTACCGCAACCAACGCTCATTCATCTTCCACATGGCGTGGACTCGCTCGTCGTGCCAATGTTGGAGAAGCATTTTTCTGCAGCACACCCGTCGTTACAGACACTCAATGCTCTCAAAGTCATATGGGAAACCTCGACCTACCACTCCTCATCCACCGCCCTACGCGCAGGAACGGACCCGCACCTCGACGACCCGGACGAGAAAGCCGACCTGCACTTCGACAGCTGGGCCGATAACGAGTCCGAGCTGCCCCTGCACCTGAGTATCCCCGGATACTCCCCCGCCCATGCGCTGCTCGCCGCGAGCCTCTGGTCGGAGCTGCCACGCTGCTCTGTGCGCACCCTGTCGCTCGACCTCCGCCAGGCCGAATGGGACACCGCGGCGTGGTGCGGCCTCGCGCAGAGCCTGCCCAACCTGCAGGAGCTTGCGCTCTCCGAGCAGCTCGCCGTATCCTTCCTGGAGTCGTGCGCCCCGTACCAGCTCGGCTCGGCCTGGCGTAGCCTCCGCGCCGTGCGGCTTGGCCCGCTGTGGGAATGCTTCGAGGCACCAGCTGGCTACCGCCACTTCGAGAGAGTGCTGGCGGACTGGCTCAGGGAGTGGGTTGCAGATGCACGCACCCCGCCGGCTGTCGAGCTGTGGGATACCAACACGCAGCACACTTGCGAGTAGGAGGATTGGCTCAGCGAGGCTTGTTCATATACGACGATTCGCGGCAACTGAGCGCTGAGGTGACATATTTATATCTGCTCAGTCACTCAGGTTCATCCTTTGTGGTGTTCCGTGGTATCGACGGGCTGATGATCATATCCCGCTGGTGGGCTAGGGCCAGTGGCTGGGATCTGGGGCAGGGACCGCTGTGTCGAGAGGGAGCTCATGGTCCTGGTGTATTATACTGTGGACGTTGCCGCGAGGCCGTAGGCTACGCAAACCACTCGATGGTGTCGAGTAATACTATTGGGACGGTGGAAGCTCGCTGAGGATCTCAGGGACTGTCCGCGTCCCCGAAGCTAGCGCCGAACGCCGCATTACGAGTACAGCGTGCCACGGGCAGTCAATCATGACTTGTGAGCTCCATCAAACTCTGTCTTGAGCTAGTCAAGGTGGGCGTACATAGCTATGTGTACCGTAATGAGCTTGTGGATGCAATGATGAAGGAGTCCCGATATAGTCGCCACGAGACGTCGGCGGAGTTGCAGGACGGAGCGACGGCGGACTGCGTGCCGCGGCCACCGCCGTCAGTCCGGGGGTCTGCGACTCCTCAACTCCCGCATCCACAACGAACATAACATTGTGGTAGCTTCTAAGTTCTCTGGGTAAGACACATCCTCGACTGGTTGGATTCTGCACATCTGACAATTACTGGCACCCAGGCTGGCCAGCATTGTCTGGTTACGGGACTCGTTGCGGGATTTCGACGAAAATGCCGGTTTCCCCGTCCAGATCCAACACGATCGGTTGCGCTGCGGCTAGGCGACATCAGTCGTACCATATCTAGCAGCGTGATTCCCTCTTGCAATCGAGACGGTGGTAGCCCAGCGCTCAGCGCCAAAGACTGGATAAATTGGCGTCTCGATCGCCACGGATCGAATGTTGACTTTCGCCGCAACTTTGCCCATGCGTCTCCGCTCTCAGACACACTCCTCCAAGGCCTCCCGTGGTACGGATCATCCTCGACCAGCACCCCCGGAACCTTCGCCGCCTTCTCGCAGAGCTGCCAAGAAGCCCAAGACCGCTGCCGCGGCGACCAAAAACAACGGTGCAAAGTCGGCACCAGCGCGCGCGGCAGCGCCCCGCCGCGTCGCCGCCGCCGAAACGACTCAGAAGCGCCCAGTAGCCGTAGCCAAGCCACGTAGCTCGCCCAAGCCTGAGCTCCCTCGAAACCCCGTCGACCGTCTCTCCTCAGAACTTCTCCGCGACATCCTCCAAGTATATGCTCAGATCAACCCACCCGGGAGCCACGGCTGGGGGATTCTAAGGTCGATTCACCTTGGGTGGATCGAGTTCGCCCATGTCTGCCGCAAGTGGAGACAGGCAGCCCTAGACTGCCCTTCCGTGTGGGCGGACATCGACTTCTCTCTCGGGCCGAAGTGGATCGAGGCGATGCTGGCGCGGAGCAAGCCTTCTCCCATACGGCTGAGGATGCACCAGGCGCCGCTGTCGCTCCCATTCGACGACTTTCTTGCGAAGCACGTTTCGCGCACTGGAGTCCTATACACGGCCGCGACGCAATTGGACAAAATTGGTACGCACCTGCCCAGCTTGTTCTCGGTTCGCCCTGACACGTGTCTCTATGTTGGCTAGGTCCTCATAGTAAATGGATGTCTCTTCCAGCCCCGCACCTACAGGCGTTGACTTTGGTACCGAGACTCTATTTCAAGCATAAACTCGTTGTCTCCAAGCTTTTGCCGGACCACCCATTCGCGGACAAGGCACCGAAGCTACGAAACATCACCGTCTTGGGCTACAACAACTTCTTCTGGGGCTCCAGGATCCTCCGCAGCGTCTCTACCCTCATCATTGGAAAATTCGACGAATCCGAACGTCGTCAGAACGAGTATGACCGCCCATCATATGATCAACTTTTGTCGGCTCTCGAAAGCATGTCCCAGCTCGAGACGCTGCACTTAAACTTCTGCCTGCCATGCAAGCCACCCCAAGGAGCTGCACGCACGGTCAAGATGCCTTCTATCAAGACCCTCCTCTTGCGAGATGCAACGACAGAATGCCTGGACGTCTTCGAGAATCTGCGCGTACCCAATGCGCACCTCACCCTGATGTTGTCTGCAGACGAGGACCGCACCCAGCCTCCAAACGACATCAAACAGCGCATCCGATCGGCACTGCGAGAGCACTTCGCCACTTCCAGCCGTGCGAGGCGGCGGCGGCGGCAGTGTGGGGTCGTGGGGCGCTGCGGTGCAGGCGGGGCGCTCCGTACCGCGCCAACGCCTGCTATGACCGACCACACCTCCACTCGACGCAATAAGCGTAGGCGGAGGTGGTAGAGGGTGATGCAGTGGCGTGGGACATGGCGAACCGCGGGGAGGGGTGGGGTGACACGGTGGTGGCGGCGAGGCGGAAGCCGGGGTTGCGAGAGCGCAGCAGTGCCGTTGCGGAGGTGGTGAGGGCAGACTGGTGCGAGCGATGACGAGCAGTCGTAAAATTTCCCTATGCTTGTATTTACGCGTATTTGCGTCTAAATTCTATGATTAAGAAATCCTCTTTCCATTGTCGGTCTTCGAAGTCTGTCGGGGCTCGGAGAAAGCCGATTTCAGACCGTGGGAGCGGTGCGGAAAGGCAAAGACTGCTGTTCTCGGTGAGGGAAACGTGGGAATTGTTCAGAAAATTTGACTCCGATTTTGTTCTCAGTCCGGGGTGCCGCGGTCTCGGCTCCCCTATCAAGTCCTCCTCCCCCCGACCTTCTCTCCCTCACCGAGAACGTCTGGGAACGAGACTACACTTTCTCCTCTCCTACACCGTCTGGGAACGAGACTAATATATATTGACAGACCCAGTTCAGATGGGTATATAATTATGTTTGACTTCGATCCGGCTTCTTAGTTTCAGCAAGCCAAATCAAAGCCAAATGATTCAATCCCACGGTGCCTCACCTTCCTACACTGTTTCCTAGCCATCTGTTCCGCTTGTTCTGATGACGAGACTCGGCCTCGGTACCGACAAAGGTCGACTCGCCGACCGTATGCCGATCGTAGGACAGTCGTTCTGCTATGCGCAAGATCCCTACCGCACAGGCGTTCTACTCTGTTTCCTTGGCACAAACCAGCATTTTCCTACAGGGTCAGGTTTCCTCAGGCCGGTAAACGTGTTGCGATGCCAGAGTTATACCGCTGAGTTTCCCCTGTCTCGCGAGGAATGCTTTCCTTGGCTCATGGGGCGATATATTTCCTGGGTGCAGTACTATTTTCGTTAAACACGGCCTCAATCGCTTTTCCACGGTTGATGGCATTTTGATGTTCTACACATGGGCAGTACAACAGCCGCTGTTGCCATCCAGCCACGCACCGATCCTTTCTGGCCAGAACTGCAATCTCATGCCCTTATAGGTCGCGCAGACAGGCGGGTGGTGTACACCATCCCCCTCCGGTGTTCTTGACTGGTCTACCTTGTTCCTCGGTCGTGGAACTTTCCGTGCTGTTGCTACTGCCTCTACGCTTTTTATACGCTCAGATAAAGAATGGTGAATTGGCAGGACCCTGCCCGCGTTGCGGCGGACTATCGTACGTAGATCATCGAGTCTCCTTTCCTCAGTCACGCGCTAACGTCTGCTTACTTCGCGCATTTACAGTCGCGTTCATCAAGCTGATCCATGTCATGGCCGGCATCCTCATGTGAGCGCTTCCCTTTGCAGAAGACACGGCGCAGCTGATTTGCAACAGCTGGGATTTCGTGGTTAACCTGCCGTTCGACATGTCCGTCTTCACGAAAAAGCGCAAGCTCCGCTGGACCTTCATGGTATGTCATCGCCCCGCACAGCCATCAACGAATTATAACGATCTAAGGGATCGTAATGTTGATATCGCAGCTGTACCTGGGCTGTCGGTGGTGGCCCATACTTTGCATAACGGTCATACTCGTCGGCATGGACGTCGGCCACAAGATCAACTGTGTGGTGCGTGCCCCTCCCTCAAAATTGTCGGACAGCACAGATCGACTGAGGTCCGCTGCTCCCCCAGGGCTGGGTCGTGTCGGTTTTCGTAAGCACAGTTACAGCGCCTGGTCAAGGAGTTCATATCTCAGCGGCCCGCACAGACCTTCGCCTATCTCTCATTCATCTTTGCCTCTGCGCTTATCGTGCTCCGCATGTGAGTTGCACTCCCGTGGCTTCCTGCCGTCACTGACACAGATGGCGCCGCGCCAAATTCAGCACTGCGATCTGGGACCGTAACAAGTTCGCCGTGGGCCTCGCCTCTGCAGCCTGGCTCGCAAGCACCGGGTCCTACCTACAAAGCGTGTACCCATCCTTCCAATACACGAGGCGAGACTAACGCGAGGACACAGGCACGATCAGGGCGCGCGCTGTATTCAACCCGCAGGGTGCCTTCTGCGCTGTGCTTAACACTGACGAGAGCAAGGTGAACATCCTCGTCACGGTCGCGACAGACATAACCCTACTGGGGCTCATGCTCGGTGGGCTACTCCGTTGGACCGGTGAGCGGCGTGCGTGCGGGATCTGGCGCCTTCTGTATAATCAGGGCCTCGTGTGGCTCGTGGTTGTTACCTTGTCTGAAGTACCCACAGCTGTAGGTCGTGCAAACACCCATACTCATATGCTTGCTGACGCATGTTATCCGCGCTCAGGTACTTATTATACTTGACCTAAACGGTTCGTGTAACCCATTAGAATATCGTATCTTTCTTCCTTGCTCATGCGGAGACGCTTTCTAGATCCCTTGAATCTGGTACGTACTCTATTCTGACAAGCCTGCACACACACTGCTGACTCGACTCCCTTCAGATGTTCCAAGTTCCCGAATGTACGCCTTCTCCTCTATTCTCTCACTGAGCGCTAAACGCTCGCAGTGGTCATCATGGCTCTCGGCGCAGCGCACATCTACCGCGTACTCGCGGAGTACTCTTCGCAAGACATCATGTGTACGACGGGTGCAGACTACGGACGCGCGAGCGAACAGCTCGTGTTTGCGCGTGGCGTCGGCGGTGATTCGCGGCTTGCGCCCGCACTCGGCGCTAGCAGTGAGCAGACCCTCGCGGTATACATCATGAACAGCCGGGCTGCGTCGGGTGAACGCGGCGGGGACGAGACGACGAAGCTCGGTGGGAAAGACCTTCGTGCAGGGGTCACCCTGACATGCTGCGAGCCGTAGTGGAAATAGTTGATCTCATCCAGTGACTGCGTTGCAGCTTCGAGCCCAATCCCATCAACATTCGTCTATCCCCGCATTAGCAAGTCATGCCGCAACATCGCCGACTTTAGCTACGGATTGAATTGTTACTACTAATCTCACAGAAGTACTTTTGTGAGCTGACTGACGGTCATGGGCGTGTCGACACCTCGCCCTCGGATGTCCCTGACCCCGTTAATCTCTCACTGCCATTGTTGCGCTCCCAGTCCAAGCGGTTAACCGTGTGTTGCAGCCTTTACGGCTCTTACAACGGGGGAGGTGCGGTTTACGAAGTAATAAGCATCAAGGGGTCCATTTTTTTGAGTTCTGTGGATGCGGGCCCTGAAATATTCCAACGTGGCTTAGAGTCCGCAAATATTGATGCGTTACCTTTGTCCTCGCCACAGCGGAGTCCAGGAAGACAATGGCTGGGAAAGGATGCGTATGAAGACCTCGCAGGACCCCGCTCTGAACGAGTGAATGCCCGTTGCTACTGAACCACAGACAGGTGACTCCGGCAGGTGCGGATGTGTCCCGCGCGAGGCGACGATTGTTTGTGGTTTGAGGCTCCGCGGCGCACTGTGGACGTCCTGGACAAAGGAGACGCTCCAACACCGCCACACGGAGGAAGCTGCCAACCCTACCAGCTTCATTGTGGATGCCTGTAATAAGCGAAGTCTGTTGGTGGCTCGGGCCTGAATAAAAGCTCTGAACCGCTCACGCTCTCTCTTCCCTCATCCCACTTCGAGTACTTACGAGTCCTCCTTCCCCTCACTACGAGTCGCGGACATTCATCATCCACCGCCATGTCTTACATCCCCAACTCTTTCCCCCGGGCTACTTCCCGCGGCCTTCCTACAGAACAGCCTGGAGGCGTGCCACTCCCGGTCAATGGTCAACGCCGGGGCCCTATACGGTCTGAGGTTTTTACCCACACCATCATCAACGCCTCTGGCATCATCACGTCTACAAGCATCGCTAACGCCACCAATGAAAGGCCATACACGTTAGTGAAAACTCTCGCGGATGGCTTCCCCTACGAACCACAGTTGGAGTATCCCAACTGGCCATCCTACGCTGGTCTCCTAGCCCCAGAGTCGCCGTTGGATGCTTTGGTAAATTTCAGCATGCTGGTACAAGCTGCCGCTTCCACACCCAAGCACCCAGCGTCCGATCCCCCTGCTAGTCGAGTGGCCCATCCCCATGGTCCTGCACCGGGGCCACGAGTCAATTCCGCTCAGAATCGAGTTGGTATAACGCTGCCTACGCTGCACGACACCCTGGCTTCCTATGCCCTGGCTTCCTATGCCCTGGCTCGCGGGGTCAAGGAAAAGGGCACGCCGTTCTTGTGTTCACCCGAACCAGCGACAAGCTTTCCGTTGCTTGTGAGTTGCTTGTCGCCTACTTTCGAGCCTCGCTAATCTCTGCATTTCCGAAAAGGAGCGGGAGTTGAGCGTCAAACAGAAGAGGCAACTCGCTGCTTACCCACAGCAGTGGCAGGTCACCTCGCGACCGGCTTCTTGTTTCCGGAGCGTCATGACATCCCCGTCCCCGTCCCCGTCCCCGCTGTCGATGCCACCAACCGGTCGCCGGCCCGTAAGTGTCAGACCTGAACAGGGGGCTTCGTACGCGTTCAGCAGCATCCCCAGCGACAATTCGAACATGAGGTAGGCTCACCATTCTATCGCACACTCAGTGTGGCTGGATGAGATGGCATGTGTATTTAACACCCTTGCTCACAGGCAACTCGTGCCACCCGCCGGCCCTTCTGGATCCCGCGTCACCGGCCCCGTTGCACCGATGGCTGGCACACCCAACGGTGCGGGTCCATCACATACACAACCGACGCGGACACCCGCCCCAGAATCATCATCGGCGGCGCGAAAGCGGTCCCGGGAAGAGGTCGATCGCGGCCTCCCCGATCTCGAGTCGAATTGTCCCTTGAACGCGACGCTCAAGCCCCCTCCGCCGAAGAGAAGGAAGAGATCTGAGGTCGGTGCGAAGATAGTGGGGAGAGAAACAAAGCCAAGGGCCCGTCGACCCACCGCTAGTAGACGCTAGCATCTACACAAGACAAATCGAAATCGACTGGTCACCAAGCGAAGATGCCTGTGAGCCTGGCTGTACAGGGACCTTAACTTCCGTTCCAGCTATGGACGGAGCCCAGCAGAGATTGAGAGAAGGGCAGACGCAGCTGCGCGCAGGTGTGGAGGTGCGGCGCCAGAGCGCGGACTACCAGACGGCAGAGGGAGAGCTGCATGCCAGTAGATTCAAGGACTGTCGTAGGTGCGGTTGATAGGGATTGCACGATACGCGATTGTTGTCTGGAGTCGCTGGGTTTGTTATTTTGTTCGGGTGGTGCTTCGTTTGAGTTTCATTTGCTTCTTTCGCTGGCTCCGCCGCGGTGTGAAGCGGTATCGAATCAAGGACGAATTCATCGATTGAACCTTGTACACATCCTTTCTGCTTCGCCCCATGTACTGTAACATACTGGAATAGCTTTCGATCAGCTGAAAATGAATGTCAAATGAACATTGTGGGTACGTACCATGTTCCTCCGTCCCTCCACCTCCTCATGTGAGCTGCCCTACAACGCTTGCCACCTGGGGAGCCTAGCCGGCGACAATATCTCCGCGTCCGTTTTCTTGCTCGCGATGGTCTGCGCGGACATGGTGAATGGCGCTCAAAAGTGGGGTGTATGCGTGTAGGCGAAAACGGACAGATGCTCACCAACATCGACGAAGAGCGTTTAGAGAGTTGTCTGACCCGCATTCGTCATGCCTTATTCAAGCTTCTGATAATCATGAATCGTAAGAAGAACCCTGGTAACCAAGAGTTACCCTTACCAAGTGGAAAGTACAAGGACCTCTGCCGCAAATTGAGGGTATTCTACTGGCCTTGCGACGACGGATGTCAAGCCTAAGCTTGGGCCCGAACCGCGCCTCAATGCAATCACTGGTCATCGCAAAAAGTCTACGTGCAAGAGGCATGTGGGAGACCAATCTGGATTGGGCTGTGTAAGGTATGAAGGGACCGCGGCGCATGCCGCCAGCGTGCTCGTGCATCGTGCTCACAAGTCCACGCCACTTCTCGGTGTCTGAAAGGCCGCCTGCGCCAGGGTCAATCCCCGCAGTATCGTCAGCGAATTCGAAGGGCAGCGGGGGTCCGGGCCCGTTGCAAGAGTGGAGGTCGCTGTCAATGGTGGCGCCTCATGCGTCCGAGGTGCTGGAGCCTTGGCCGGTGCCACCGGAGAGCGCCGGAGCGGCATTGCCTTCTTCTCCGTGGCTGTGCCAGGCAAGTGCCAGGGCCTCCTTCAATCGACACTGAGGTTCCTTAGGGCCGGCGTGCCATCCTGGAAGGCCCCCAGTGCGTACTACGCCGCTCACTGTCACTGTGTGTGGTGCTCTAACCTTCAGCTTCAGGCCATGCAACCATGGGTGGGTCCCCTTTACGACAATCTGGGAATACGGTGAGCACTGGTGGTCACCACTTCCGGGCTCAGCTGGGTCAGAGGTGCCACGACATCTCGGCGCCAACGGCTGTACTATAAGTCAGACTATAGTTGCCGTGAATTAAATGTTGACTTTTGCCAGCTTCTGCCATAATGCGCCTCCGCTCTCACGGAAGCTCCTCCGAGACAGCCCGCAATGCCTCTTCTCCTACACCAGTCCCTTTACCTCCTTCTCGCCGAGCTGCCAAAAAGTCCAAAACCGCTGCTGCGGAGATCAACGACGACAATGCAACAGTTGCCTGCACAATCGCCGAGTCGGGGCAACCAGCAACCGCAGCCACCATACCTGGCTCGCCCGAACTCGAGTCGGCTCGAACTCCCGTCGACAGTCTCTCCTCGGAGATTCTTCGTCACATTCTCCGGATACACGCATCAGTCAAACAACCCGGGCGTGATGGTTGGGGACGCGACCAAATCGTTCACCTGGGGTGGATCAAGTTCTCTCACGTCTGCCGCAGGTGGAGGCAAGCAGCCCTAGACTGCCCTTCTTTATGGGCAGACATCGATTTCACCCTTGGGGCCAAATGGGCTGAGGCCATGCTTTCGCGGAGCGAGCCATCTCTCCTCCGCCTGAAGATGAATCACGCACCGCTGTCGATTTCCTTTGAAGACTTTCTCGTAACGCATATTTCGCGCACGGAGGCTTTGCATACACCTGCTACGCGACCGAACAAGACAGGTACGCGTCCTCTCAAGTTTACTCTAGGTTTGCACTAAGAATAGCTATTCCGGTCAGGTCCTCATAGTCAATGGATGTCCCTTCCAGCCCCGCATTTGAAGAGCTTGGTCTTTGAGCCGACGCTCTACGCCAAGCATCGGCTCTCTGTTTCCAAGCATTTGCCGGACCATCCGTTCGCAGATAACGCACCAAATCTGCGCAGCATCACCGTCTGCGGCTACAACAACTTCTTCTGGGGCTCCAGTGTACTCCGCAACGTCTCAACCGTGATTATCGGAAGGTTCGATGATCGTCAAATCCACAAGACTGAAGGGTACGAACGTCCTTCATATGACCGGCTTTTGTCGGCCCTGGAAAGCATGCCCCAGCTCGAGACTCTACACCTGAACTTCTGCCTACCATGTGGGCCGTCTTATGGGGCAACACGCAGACTTGGGATGCCATCCCTGAAGACCCTCGTATTACAAGACGCAACAACAGAATGCCTGGCCTTCTTCAGGAGTCTGCGTGTGCTCAATGCACGTGTCACCTTGCTGCTGTCCGAACCACGCGAGGATCGCCAACTGCCGAAAGATATCGGGTCACGCACCGAGTCGGCGATACATGATCACATCCCCACTCCCCTGCTCTTTACAATCGATGTCATACAGCTGGTAGCCCGGAGCTCAAATTGGATCTACCCGTCTACCTCGTTGCTCGCAGGTACCGATCCACGCCACTTTCCCGGCGCGCCGGACATGTCGAAATCACGCACCATCTTTTCCGAGAACACGACCGCACTGCCCCTCCATCTCTCTATGCCCAACTTCGCCAATGAAGACACTATGGCACGCACGCTTCTCTCCATGCTCCTCTTCGTTCAGATACGCGTTTTGTCGATCGACCTCCTCGTCAGATGGGACTTTAAGACCTGGCACCACGTCGTAGAACTATTTCCGCACGTCGAGGAGCTCTGGTTTTCCGAACTCATCGCCGTCTCGTTCTTGGAAGACTGCGAAGCATCGGACGTTCGTTCCTGGTCTCGCCTACAAACCATACGGCTTGGCCCATTCACCGAGTATTTTGGCGCGACGCGAGGTGCTAGGCGCAGCCTCAATAAGACGTTGAAGAGGTGGCACAGGAGACGTAGGGAGCTTGGGATGGAGCATCTAACAATCTCCTTCTATGGGATGGACGATGACGATGACGAGTCTGAATCTGACTTCTCTGACTCCGGTGATTCTGGTGATTCTGGTGACTCCCTCGACGACGGTGACTTGTACATGGGCTTCGCAGTTTGAAGAGCAATCGTACACTCCTCCCTTCAGTATCCTGGCGGACCCTGTTCACGAAGTTACATCGGTACCCCGACTTGCTCTTTTTTACCACTATGATATCAGCGCGAGTATTTCCTAAAGTCGAACTAGCTTCCATACACCCTGAATGCATACCAGACCTAAAGTCATCCTTGTAGAAATTCGCGGTGAGCGGCAGCCTGGGGTTTCAAATTCCAATATGGCATGGTGCCGCCGCGCGGCAGTTGGCCAGCCTGTCAAGTCGGGGACCGCCCATGCACCATGCCTCGATATAGAAGGTGCCTCCGGAGAGCGCCGGATCTAGCGGCATTAACGATCGCCTCCTTGAGTCCGTGAACTGTTCCAGCGCAGCGACTCACTCGAACATCAGTAATCAACAAACAAGGATGCCACCTCGATACACTACACCCCCAGAAAAGCGATGCGTCCTGAGGTTGACTCGGCTGAGACAGTCGGAGGTCGCCCTAAATGTAGCCCGTAGTTTAAAATCGTCACTCAAGCGTAGGATCGAGTAATAATAGATTATGTTAATCACCGAATGCTTCCACCGTACGGATGGCTACTCGGGCCGACTGTGGTCCTATATACCACTCAGGGAACCAGTAAGCGTTGCACGGAGCGGCGTGTGATATGTCTACCCGTCTCGAACTTCAATGACCCTCGGTAGCATCACTAAGTCATCCTGGCGACGCGACTCAAAGCATCCTCAGGTTCGATGGGCTCCGTCCTAAGGCCTTCAAAGATCTGTGCCCAATCCCAAATAGGTCATTGCCGCGGGCTGTCGCGATTCGGTTCCTAGCGCTGCACCGGGATCGAATCTCGGGCTTGTGATTGAGATCACTGGGTGTTGGTCCATGACAAGACCCAGCAGTGGTGGGACAACACACGCGGGGCAAGGCATCGAATGGCCCACGGATTCAGAGCGCAAAGCCACAAGATCTCTGGGCTCCCTGCGGGAACGCTGACATGGTTGATCCCGAGTTCAGGTTATCAAACTTCCGCGTGCGACGTTTTGAGCTGTCCGTCGCTTGTTGTTGTCTCAACCGGAAGCTTTGTGTCATTCAATCCACAGTAGTTGCTCAGATGGGTACCATGGTGCATTCGAAGTTAAAAAAAAACAGTACAGAATTGTATGCAATCTACAGGGTCCCAAGGATTGCCGCCATGCTACCAATTGCACCGGATGACGAGCTCTGCCCATGTGCACCTCCAGGACCGTCGCCGTTGGGGTTTGCTGCCGCGTCGTTGGGCTGGAAGTCGTCAAGGAACGGGTTCACGATGGGAGTAGGCTTGAACCTTGTGTAGTCGCGTTCGAGAGTCTCTGCAATATACCTGAGGCGACAGTAAAGTCTATGTTATTTCTGCACCTTTGGACATAGAAGGATGACTTGAAGCTTACTTTAACCACCCAGGCGAGGACCAAGGTCGTCCGAGTTGTTCCGGCTGCATGCGAGCGATGAACCACTTCTCAACCATTGACCAAAAGTCGCTTCCTTTTGGCTGAGATGTGGAGGATGTGGGCGTGGCGCGCTTGCGCTTTTTGGGACGTGGGGCTGCGCTTGACATAGCACTGGGTGGTCGTGAGCCGTCCTCGGTGTCGCCAAAGTCCGGCGTGGCGGTGCCCATGCTCCGAGTGTTGTCATTCTGAGTGGGCTCAAGCAAGTCATCCTCGAGTTCCTCATCGGCTTCACACGCTCGGTCCAGGAGTTGGCTGTTTTCTAGCGCGAAGCGGCGCTAATCAACAAGGTCAGAGCGCTGTAGCAGTACGATCAAGGGCTATGTTTACCAGTATTGCAATGTGAGCTATGACGGGACGCCCGAGAAGCAACCGACCAAACCCAGAAGAGGAGAACCGATTGGCCACGTTGCACACAAAGTCGTCCAACGGTAATGTGTTAGGCCCGATAACACTATCACGAAGCTGCGAACTATGTTATAACGCTGGTAATAAAATCGGGGGCCAGAGACCGCGTACCATCTCTCGATATGCGTTTCGCAGGCTTGAACAGGTACGCCGGATGATGATTGCTAGGTGCCGCTGTCTTGATAGGTTGCCAAAGATATTGAAAAGGCGTAGCTCCTTCTCCTTTTCACGAAGCTTGATCTGGGCATAGTAACCAAGACAATGAGCATCACAAGTAACGCAAATTATTGACGAGAAATTGCTTACTTCTACATCAACATGCATCTTCATATAGAGGATACGGTTTGAATCGAGAAGGAGCTCCCCAGCAACGAGGCGGACGTTTGTCTACATGTTGATTTAATCAACTAGCGATAAGTATCTAGACCGAGCACTTACCTTCTGATCCTGTGTGAGGGTGAAGTCCGCTTCAAGCCGGACATGGATATCAGACATCATTGCGCGATCAGCACGCATGTTCTCAGCCAAGGCGCGACACTCCTTGAGGATTGCATACATAACACCTATCTGGTAGATGTTCGATTGCATGTGTCCCTTAGAAATCCCTTGCGCTATCTAACTACTGTAAGTTGTCGAGTTAGTAAACACAAAACACAGAAATACCTTTGGCACCGAGCGGAGAACGTCGCGGTAAGCTCCGTCTGCTGCTACAAAGCCCATTGAATCTCCAACAGCCTCAATGAAGCTCGCACTGACTACAGGGCCAGGTTCCGCGTCAAAGTTGATATCATAGAACTGCGGCATGCTGCCGGCTTGACCTGATGCAGCAGCAGGTGCTCGTGGGAACCTGGTGGTCGGATAGGCTGTGGCTGTACAACCTGGTGAGGGCCGAGCAGTTGCAATCCAGATCCAGGAGACATGGAGTGAGAGTGGCTTGTGCTCGAGATGGGAAGCCTGAGGGGAGATCTAGCCTGAGGAGCTGGAGGAGCCGGGGCATGGTACCTATGTTGCGTGTGATCAATGGGAGCTGTGCTGTGGTGCGGTGCAAAAGTTGCTGAATGAGCGATGAGAGGCCCTTGCTGGATGTTGTAGAATTGATGAGGCGACGTGGAGGTGGTATGCGCGGAAGGAGTATAAGGTGTGGTGGAAGCAGGGGGGAAGGCCGTGGTGTCAGTGGGACTGCGTCCATTGCTGACAACCGATGATGTGGAAGGCATTGGAAAGTTATATTGAGGTGTCCCCATGAGCAGCTCGAGGAAACTGGCCAGAAGCTGTTGCTTTGCTGGCGGGAGTGGTGGGTGTTCGAGAATGAACTTGCTTGGCAGCGGCTGTTGGTCATGATCGGCATGGTGCTGCAGCCGCTGTCGGAGCCTGTATGAAGCAGAGATCATCTCGCGTCAGATCATGAAGATAAGCATTCAAGTACTCACTGATTGGTATCCATGTTGAAAACAAGAGTTGAGGTCGAACCTTGATGGGAGAATAGGTGGCGGTCAGAGACAGTAATGATAGCAGCATGCATCTTGTCACACCGCGGTCACATGGTTTCATCGAACATGTGCCAGATTCGTTGCAGACTCGTGTATTCACCCCGGAGTCTCGCAGCTCGCTCACATTGACTCTGAGCCTTATCACACAGTTTACCCATTGATACAGTAGGTTGTGTATATTTTAGAACGCAGTGAGAATATCAAGATGACCGGGCTACAGGTTGACTTGGTGAGCCACCAGTGGTCTGCCGCCCGGTGCCCTGCCTGCTGCCGCCCCGACTCCTTCCTAGCAAACCTCCCCCAGCTCGCTGATTCTTACGCCCATCTACCTCTTGCTGTACACCTCGGATAATTGCTGAGTCGAGGTCAAGGGATTTGGGATCGATCTGAACACGTAATTGATCAATGCGCGCAGCGTCACGCATTCGCGCCGTGTTCAGAAGCTGATCATCTGCAGCATTATGTGAGATAACCGGTCGTGTTTGACCAGTTTCTAGCCGCTCCTGATATGTGGCCTCTGATCCAGATGCAGCACAGTTATGTCTGTGGCATCGGTGCTGGACGTTGGCAGAACAAAGTATGTGCTATCCACGCAAACTCAGTTGATATTTACGCATATGCTGAACAGTTTGCTTACCGAGATATGTAGGACTACCCAGTCGCTGCTAGGACAGACACTAGGCATTTGATATGGACTCAAGCATGTTCCGATATCTGCGCGCTGTAGCAATACAGCATCAGGCTGCGGAAACCGCTGTGCCTCGGCGGCATGCAGAGACGTGATTATCTCATAGACGCGTCCAAGTGCCGGCGTTGCATCACTTGTGCTGGGTTGGAACAGAACCCAATGTCCCACACGGGAAACGTCGCCATTGAACAGCACCATGGATGAGCTTGTACAAGTCGGCGACTGTGGTGGGGATAGAGTGGGAAAGTGTTGTGTGGTCTCGGTGCTGCTGTATAGACGTGCACTTTTCTTGTCAGGGGTGCAGGTGCCTCCATAATATATGTTAGCATACAAATTCATTCATTATGATGTTGTACCTACCAAGGCGTGGGTTCGGCTTATTGTTAGGGCCTAAGTAACTTGCAATCGGACTTGAGCCCTCCGAATCGAGCAGGTGAGGCACGGCAGAAGCGACCTGCCGCCAGATACCTGCATCACCTGCGTGGGCGGAGAGCAAGCTGCTACCGAAGCCCGGATAGGCGAAGGACTTGAATGCGAGGGAATACTTTTGGGATTGCTCACTGTCGCGAAAGGGATGGCGTGCACCACTGAGGAGGTGACGAACGCGATTGTTGTGGGCAAACGCCGTTGCGATATCTCGAGAGGGTGCAAGGCGATTGGAATGAACACTCTTCGCCCGGATAACAGCATTGAATGATTCAAATGCTTCCGTGGCAAACAGAATTGCGGGGCCAAAACGTCGAATGTGCGCAGGAAGATGAAGAAGAACGTGGAATTTTGGCTTGTTGAACCAGCGTGGGGTCCAGCAGATGGTGTGGAAGATAAAGTTGTGGATGGAGGATTCAAGCCGCTCCTAAAAAACAGGACTCTGAGTCTCAGACGGTGTTGAAGTACAAGATACTCACTATATACTTGTCAATGTTCGCAATCGCCGGCTGCCATATAAGCGGGACGAGGTTAGACAGTGACACCCACGCGTCGAAGCAAGGTGCCGGAACCAAGTCATATAGCACGTATGGCGCAATTTGAGCGATGATACGAAAGTCTCGGCCTGTCAGAGAGCCGGCATACTGGACGAGTGTGTGCCCTGGAAGATGTTGCCCGAGTTGGAGACCAGAGATATCAAGGCACCTAAGTCGCGTCTTGAGCAGCTCTCTCTTCGGGACATTGGTACCGAGACGATTATGCACAACGTCACGCCAGAAGTACTTAACAAAACCTAGAAGCACGGTGTGAAGAATCTCAACAGGGGTATCTGCGTGAGGGTCAAGGCCTAATACAATAACAGTTAAGAACAATGCACCATCAAGCAATAAATGCCTACCGCGGATACGCCACACAGGGCTCAACATATTCTCTGGCAACGTGTGTTTAAAGTTGTCAAGCGCGTTCTGTTTGGCTACCTTGCCACTTTTGTCCTTATACGAGAGATACATGCGCTCAAGGAATGCGTCCAGAAACGTGTCCTTGATGCCTGTATTTGTCTTGTGGGCCTTGATCTTCGTTAAATTTCCGACTTGTCCTGCCTCGACAACCATCGCGTTAAGGTCTTGAAGTGTGTTTTCCCTTGTCCGAAGTTTACCAATCTGAAAATACATTGATTAGGCCGCGTTCATTGAGGTACATACAACTGTGATGATACAAACGTGAACAAAACGAGCCACACGGTCAACCATCTCCTGCATCGACTCATTCCGCTTCTTCCGTCCACGCGCAGGAGACTGTGTGTCATCAGCAGACGACTCGCCACCACTGGCACCCGCCTGATGTCCATGTACATCGCGTCCGACAGGGTCCGACACCTCTTCTTGTGCTCCTGACTCATCCATGGCAGCATCCGAGCCCTTTGCATCGCAAATGCGGCAAAAGTACTTGCCGCCTTGACCGACATGGCATGCGAACTCACTCTGCATCGGATTGTCGCCAAGGAGAGCGGCGACGAATGGGATAACGAGCACGCGATCCTGAAGGACGCAGTCCCACGCCCAGATGCCGGTATCCCATGCTGCCCTATAAAAGTTGAAATATTTTAGTGCTCAGGGTTCTATCAATCATAGTTGATCAACATACATACTCGAATTGCTGCACAACACCATCCATCATCTCGAGTGGGGGTGCAAGGTTGGAGGTGCAGAGGAAATGGACATTGTACTCTTGTTGAAGGTGCACGCGAGGAAGACCGGCTGGCGAGAACAGAAAGGAATTGTGCTTGTTCCATTTCTTTGACTGGTTCCCCGAAACGTCATCACAGTACAACCAGATTGGGAAAGAGTACACTGGTGCCCCGCCTGCGATGACGCGCCAACGGTTGCCAACCATTGAGTTAGTACGTGTCCATGGAATGACACTGCCGTTGAGGTCCACCAGAGATCCTGTAAACGTAGCTTGAGCGTTTCTCAAATGTCAAGTTAACTTGCGTATTCATACCAAAGATGCTCCTCGCACTCGGCAAGGAGCCCACCGCCTGACTAGTCACCCAGGATCCGAACGGGACGAGAAATTCGGCTTGAAAGATATCAATCGTCCAGAACTCCTCCACGATCCAACCAGTCTCGTCACCGCGTCCGACAGCACGGAGTGGCCAGGCATGCGCTGCAATAGTCCCATCGTGATGTAAGAACCAACGAAATGGCATGAAAGCACGGCCAGAAGTATGGATGAATGGTTCATGGACATAGTAGTGAAGGCCGTTGATTATTGCGAGAGGTGTGACGAGAGAAGGGTCCGCGTGTTCGTGCCAGTGACGTGCGTGCCAGTATTCATTCACGGTTTTGCCGGCATCTTCAGGGTAAAAGCGAAGGTATGGGCGGACACGTGGGTTGGCCATCTCCTATCCATGCGTGCTGGGTCAATCACGCGTTTCACACAGAGCAAAACATTCATACCTGAGATATCATGTCCGCAAGCGAATTCACAAAGAACTTATGACCAAGCGCGCCATCGTACTGAATCGTACGGATGCCACACATATTGTGCAGGGCAGTGTTGTGGTCGCGAATCGTCTTGGCTGATGGTACCTGGGAAGCGCCGTTTTCCTTGAGTAACCAGACTATTGTGTCGATTTGTCTTGTTGAAAACGTGGAGCGGGGTAGGTTCATGATAAGGTCGAATGTGGCTTCCTATAGGACCGTATCAGTCAACAGCAAATGTGTACACAGACCACAAGCGCAACTGACAACTTTACTACGCCACGGGTACCAATCTTCTGAAGCAGCACCGTGGGCAAGCGCTGAAACCGTACGTGATTGCAATTCGTTGTCCGCGCTGACAGACGGTTCAAGGTCATCTAGGGCTATCAGTTAGTCAAGCTGGTTGTGCGCTGACAACTTTACTACTAACCTGATGGCGCACCCTCTGAGTTGGGGTTAGATTGCTCTGCAACTTCATCGGCGGAATCAGAGTCGCTCTGGCCAATCATATACGAAGCAGGCTGATACGGGTCATCCTTATGAAGGCGAGATAAGCACTGGTCATTTGAGCAGCATCTCAAAGTACTCGCACCTCTGCAAAGGCATCGAAAACAATTGAGGATGCCTCAAAGTTATCTGGCAGGAATCTATCAGATAAGCCTGAATCTTGGGTGGCAATGTCTTGATGCCCAGCATCCAGATCAGTCGGCTCGACCAGCGGCTGAGACTTATATGCAGCGATCGTCCGATGTGCTTCAGTGGTAAGATGCCGGGCCAGGTGGCGTTCGAGGTATACAATGCTATTGTTACAGGTGCGACAGGTCCACCGGCCTGGAGAGACGATGTCCCAACCTGAAATGACACAAGCGCAAGCGCACGTGGGCGAGGTCAGCAAATAGACGAGGCGGATTTTCGTATGATGCACACGTACAGTCTCCTCCTGGTTGATCCGGCAGCAGAGTTTGGTTTGAAGCAGTGGACATTAGTGACTCTGAGAACAGGCTGTATCAACAGCACACAGAGGGGACTGGCTGGTGAGACTCAGTCTATCTTGCTGCCTATTTATCAGTGGGTGACAGCAAAACCCCAGGACATATTGCTGTAGCACGGTGGCATATCGGTGCAAATAAACGCCGAGAATATGCGAGAGCATCCTGAGGGTGCTGGCCAACGCAACCTGAGGGAGTGACGGATACCGACGCAAGTGCCACATCACAATCAACCGATGGCAGAGACCGGCCGAACCTCGGTGCGACGCGTGATTGGCTTGCTGCCTTCTTTGGAATCACGCCGGGTTTCATTTCGCATCAACCTCATATTACTCAGGGTCATGACACGCAGCACATCCTACAGGAACAACGAGGTCAAAATTGTCGGGGTCGACCTCAGGACAATTTGGCTTTTCAGTGGTGTAGCTGTTCAATTTCGTGGAAGATTAAGTTACGCGGGTCAATAGCCACCCTGGCCGCGACCCCCTACACTAATGGTACATTGAAGCATTGGGTGTGTCGCCCATGACAACGCCAGTTCTTGGTGTCCTCAATTACTTAGCCTCTTTTATGAAATGAAAATCCGCAAGCGGCACCGCGGCCTCACCGACCTCAAGGCCTCACCGTTGCTGTGGCCGCTCCGTCCCGTTTTCGGGCAACTCAACGCCAGACATTCGGTCTAGCCGAGCGGGTTTCACGCACAGATCCACGTGTCCACCCTCATATATGGACCTTCGCTCGTCGAGCCCTCTCTGTCCCACGTCACGTCCGGCATGCCGCCTCGTCGCTCCTCCCAGTCTTCCAAGAAGGCCACCGCCCGGTCATCATCGACAACGGTGGAGCGCTCATCGACGACGCGCAAGCACAAGCACCTGTACCTCTACTTCTTAATATCGACTTAGCCCATTGTTGACAGCCCGTGAACCCCGCTAAGTGGCCTGTTCTTCCCCCGATTCGCAGCCCGCAAGAGCAGCCCTAGTCGGAGTCCTAAATTGGGACCTGTCAGATCTGTCAATCTGTTGGATTTCATCAGCACGTGCATCACTGTCGCCCGCAGCCTGCACAGAATGTCCAATCCGTCTCTCCCCACGATACCTCGTCGCCCAGCCCTGAGACCTTTGCCGCATTCGTGTGCTTTGATCACGGACTCCCGGCCCGTCTGGCTAATGTTGTGTGGGGGCCAGCCCACTCGTACTTCTTTTGGGTGCGCTCGTTTGCACGTGCAGCCCAGCCTACTCACCACATCTGGACGCCTGAAGCAGCCTGTGGTGCCATTGTTGAAGCGCAGCAGAAACAGGGTGCCAACTAGGCAAGCAAGAGCAAAGCTCAGTCAGTGAAGTCAACAGACTGAATGTCATTGGCGCAATACCTAGGCAAGCAAGAGCAAAGCTAAAGTAACTAGGTAAGCGCAAGTCCGGAAGTTCCGGAAGTAAAGTACTTGCCTCAGTCAGTGAAGTCAACAGACTGAGGCTACAAGGGCGAAAACAGCGTCCTTTATATACACAAAAGGAGTGTGGTTTGCATGTGATAAACAACAGCAACATGTGATAACCAGAGACCCATGTGAAAGCGGAACTAAAGTGGGTCGACCGGAACTGCAGGTGGGTCAACCTGGAACTGCATGTGGGTCATGGAAGGGCCCGGAAGAATCTAGAACAGGAACGAAAGTAGGTACAGCCTTAGGGGCTAGAACATAATGATGTCATATACATTGTAGATCAGATAGCTCGCAGATCACCGAGTCCCTTATCTAATCTAATCAGAGACATCCTTCCTGTCCTGAGTCCTGTCCGTCTCAACATCCCCCCGTGATCCAGACTGTCTCACTACAATGCCCATGCGCTCATTGAGCAGCCGCAGGTTATCCTTTGGCAGGGATTTTGTGAAGCCGTCGGCGACCATGTCCTCAGTGCGAGTGCGCACCAATTCAATGACACCTTGTTCAACATATTCCCGTATAACATGATGCTTGATAGCAATATTGTCACGACTTGTACAATACATTTTCTCTTTCCTTATCTTTCCAGCTCCTGTACGATACGAGCTCCGTTCCGGTTTGATGACTCGGGGACACTTATCTCTCACTCGTCATACGATTCCCCCATACTTCTTGACGCGCCCCTTATGCCATTGGACCACTACTGTACTTCTACCTAGGAGACCCACCTTGAGTCCGTTCTGACTCGGTATGACTCGATACTAGGACGTTATGTAAACCAGTTCTCTTCTAGTACTTAAGGCGTAGCAGTTGTACTCTAAGGCCTTAAGCCTGTTCTCCTTTGTCAATCGACAAGGTTACCAGGGAATCCGCGTGAGGGACTTGTTCGCCCAAGCATCGCGAGGTCTTCAGCTTTGAACTCGACGTACCGGAGGCCGATTGCCTCCCAGCTTCAGACATCACGTCTTACCCAGGATCTCGTGCACATTCACGTGCGCCTTCGAGGACCGGCTCACATCGAGACCGACTTATCGAACCTCGCTTGTCTCAGCCCTCGCCAGCCCCGCTCGCGCCGGCTCAGGCCGTGACATTAGAACAGGCTTCTCAGTCTCGAGAGCCGACGATCGCAGAACTTGTGACTGTCCGACTTCCTTTTGCACAGGACGAGGACGTAGCTCCCCCTGAACTCAGAGGAGAAGGACTACGAGGAATCTTCCACGACCGAGAGAACGGTTATTATCTGATCCTCAGCGGACAGACCCTACGAGTACACTTTTCGAGGGACCAAGGCTGGAACTACGTCCAGTGGTCCGGAATCCACCAGAGATACGAAATCACCTCACCCGTAGTCGCGCTAGGGATACCGAACCGAGACCAGGTAGTACAGTGGTTTCGCGATCACCCCGAATCCCCAGAACACACAACTCCCACTTCTATCCAACCCCAGAACTCCTCCGACCTTACAGGCGTCGCACAACGTCTTGAAGAAGCCGCCGCGGCACTCATATCCCCGACACCTGATCCTACATCCATACCAGCGCGCGAGATGGCTGAGGAAACCCGAGTCGATTCCACGATCACCGCATCCCGTCGAGATGGCAGGAAACTCACAGGAGAAGCCCCGTTCATCTTTAACGGAGAATCCAAACGATATGCCGACTTCATGCGGCAGTTCAACCTCTACGCATTCCTGAACGACGAGAACTCGACGTTCACCGACCCACTGAAAAAAATCTCCTTCTGCCTCACATACTTTCGAGGAGCTATTGTGACCGACTGGGTCCAAAGGCAGATCGAGTGGCTAGAGAAAATCAAGGCGAACAGCGTCCTTGACCCACCAGTAACCTTCGCGACAAGGGACACCGCATGGATGGTGTTTAAAGATACCCTCGACAAACAGTTCCTAAACCGAGGAACCGCTGTCAACGCCAAACTTCTCCTGGCGAACATGAAATTCCGAGCCCCCGAACCAATCGAGGAGTATATCGGAAAGTTCCGTACCCTTGCAGAGAGAGGGAACTTCCACCTCGACGCCGAATCCACCATCATTATGTTCCTTCGCTCGTTCCCCAACGCCCTCGTCCGGGAAACTGCATGACAGGGAGGGGACGTATTCGGAGTAAACCCCGGCAGCACCCGATGGACCTTCGATCAATGGGCTGAGAAGCTTTGCGACCAGCAGCTTCAGTATCAGCTCATGAAGGAAATCTACAGAAATCAGGATACCCCGAGACAGCAGCCACGATTTCAGATACGACGCCCTGGAGGAGGTGAACAGCCACCCCGGAACGACGGAGTAGTTCCCATGGACGTGGACACAGTGACGGTCAATCAGACCCAGTCATTCGTCCATCAGAAAGGGAAGAAGCTCACGCCTGACGAACAAACCTCGTATATGCAGCAGGGACGCTGTTTCCACTGCGGCCAGCAAGGACACGTTTCACGTTCCTGCCCGCAAAAGGACTCACGTCCTCGGGAAACGCGTCAGCGACAGATCGACACGACAGACCCTACGACACCGACTCCCTCCACCTCTACCACTCCCTCCATCTCCCCACAGACGTTTGCAGCCTATCTGGCAAACGCATCTGACGCAGAAAAGAGTCCATCTTCAGTGTCCTTGAGAAGGACAAGGACTTCAGCGTCCAGGATTTTCAACAAGCTTGAGTAGAGCGATCCTTACTCGAGCCGTCTTCAGCACCGATGTACTAGTACGACTCTCTTATGCCGAAAATGCGATCAGAGTTCCCCTATACATCCGAAGTGCCCATAAAAGGATCGACGACAAAGCCCTGGTCGACAGCGGGGCTACCGACAATATCATTGACTGGAAGGTCGTAAAACAGCACGGCCTCCAAGTAAAACGACTTGCTCATCCTCGTATCATCCAAAACGCAGATGGGACGCGAACCGATCCGGTGATATCACTCATTACACCGCATTCGACGTATCAGCTGGAGGAAAATCACATTCCAGCGCTTCTACATTTCCAGCATCGGAGGAGAACGCATTATCCTCGGATTTCCCTGGCTACGATTATTCCAACCCCTGATTCTATGGGGTGAACGACGAGTAGCAGACGACTTCCACCCATCACCTTATCCACCTCAGACGCGTCTTCGTGGAAACCTACACCCATGACGTTCAGAGCAGGAGCACGTGTATCAAACGTCCACTCCCTGGCGGAGTGGCAGGAGAAGCACGCTCA